>JAPKLW010000620.1:148771-240868 GCA_026898455.1 Plectranthus barbatus | reverse complement strand
ACCAATCGACCTTGTACATAATATACCAATCATAATGCTTTCAGTATGTAAAACCATCACGTTGAACCCTAAATCTGAGAACCTCGCCTTGTCTCACCCTCTCCCGCCGTTCTCGTTCTCTATTCCGCTGCCCTCTTTCTCCCTAAGATGAAGATATTGCCACCCCTATCGCCCCTGTTGCCTCCGTCTTCTGTCGTCGTTCCAGGCGATGACCCCGTGTCGGGGAAGAGTTTTGAATAACCGATGAATGATTAGACTTTGGCTCTCTTATCCCCATTTGCACCGTCGACTTTAAGTCGCCCCTTAGCTTTATTTCTTCCTCATCTGGAGTCATTGCTGCCGCGCCTGAGGATTAGATGTTGGTCGACGACGTGGCTGATTCGTGGTTTGCCGACGTCCCCGACACGGAGGATGATGCACTTGTTCTAAGTGGGCCTTACAACATAGATACGTCGTGGCTGGCGGTTGAAGAGCTTGAAGCACGGTTCCCACTAGAATCGAAGACGGAGGTGGTTCGGGCAATTCTGGAAAATCCAATTCTCAATCATTCGGTGAACTCTAATTCCTAATTTCTAAAATTATGACCGAAATTATGCATGTTACTGTGTCTATGGTTCAATTGGATTCAATGATAATTGTGGTTGTGGCTATGTTGTACTAGATTCAATGATGGTTTGTTGAGTCTTACTCTCTCTGATTGAATTTATACATGTGGGAGTGGTTATGTTTTATTGGATTCGATGATGGTTTTGGTGACTCTTACTCTCTCTAATTGAATTTATGCATGTGGTTGTGGCTATGTTTTACTCCCTCTGTCCCTTATGTTGCTTATGTTGTTCGACTATGGCTATTGTGTCAATGTTCCAAATCTATTGTGGGATTTTTGAAGCTATAGATCTTAGATGATTTAATTGTTCACACTTGCATTTTTTTTAATTCTGAACTCATTCATGATGCACTATATATGTGTGAAATGAGTTTAGACAATTTGAAGTGATTTCATTATACTCGTTTTGGTTAATGTTTCCATAAAAAATAACATTGTCCTTTTCTGAAAATGGGCCGGCATACAACACAAACATCACATTCAGAATGAGCTTTTTGCTTTTGCATGTCCTATGTGGGTCTGCTTCCTTATGGGTCATGTAGTATTTGTGAATGTTTTTTTATAAAGGTGAAACAATTTCTCATCTATGTGAATCACATTCGTCATAGACTTGAACTTAAGAATATTCAAAGCACTATCAAATTTTATGGCTTGTAAACTGAAATTCATCCTTAAGAGTTTATTAGGAGCTGTCAAATCAGGTTTTATTGCATTGTTGTGAACTCAGATCACTTTTTCCTTAGCATTTTCCCACAATAGTTTATAAAATATTAATGCTACCTGCTAATGCTCTAAATATAGCTCTTTTTTTATAATGCACTTGTTCGATTTTAGCTAAATTTACCTCATGTTTTGGTTGTCATGGTTTTCCAATTCTCTTGCTCACACTTTCATAATTTCACCTCTTGCTCTTTAATCTTTTGCAGATTCCCAGACTCTTGAAACTAATTTCCTACAACACTTGAAGATTATAGCCACTTTTTTCATTTTCCCTTTTATTGGCACACCATCTTTGCAGCTAACAAGGAGAAATTGCAGAATTTCTTCCTTAATTTCATTTGAAAGATCTTTTAGTAATCCAATTTGTGTATTGGGATTTTTGTTGGTGATGCTTGTAATGAATTGAAATGTTGTATTCATAGATTTTCATGCCTTAAGTTTGAGTTTGTAATTTAGTGGCAGGACTTTAATGAAAATTTTTGGCAAGATTTTAAACACTAATCCACTAATTATTCAACACAAATTAAATTCCAAATCTTTCTTTTGCCTTGGTTAATTAAAATAAAACGTATAGTAGAATATAATTTTTTATGAATTTTATTTTTAATCATCAAGATGTCTTCCCACAAAAAATGATTTTATTATGAATTAAATAAATAGATTGTAAATTAAAATAGTTTTATTTTTTATCGGTTCAATTCCTTGAAGAAATTTCACCTCACATAGATAATGCACTAAACCTAAAAAAGAATGAGCCGAACAAATAATCTAACAAAGACTGAACTCATAGCTCATCTACCATAGGACTTATTATATGGAGATAGATTCCATCACAAATTCAGAAAGCTAAAAGATGTTGAAAGAACGACAAAACTGGAACGATTGCTTGGAGAGTGTCTCGAATAGTGTATGATAAGCACTCACTGATCTTCAAGCTTGATTTGCCTTTTTATTGACTTGCTTGGAGTGCACGATCTTTGTGACCACTTCTGCAAGACATGACACACCTAAAATATCACTATTGTATTCCAGAAACATCATTTGTTATAAACAAAAAAATGAGGAGATGAGAAATAGTTAAATTGTAAACGTTCATTATAATGCAGCAAACAACATCGTTTGTCATAACATTCAAGGCGACACTACACGGAGATTCACGGAATCAACTGTTTACATGAATGATAAAATGATAAAAATTATGTTGGAATATCGCAGCCTGAGACAGTTATTAATGCTACAAAATACAACCTAGTAATGCAACTTTTAACAATAAAAAATGCAACAACAACAACATAATTGGAAGTGACGAAAAATAGACATATTATGAAAAATAAATTAAATTGAGCCGAGTCGAGTAGTCTTCTTGCCGCAAGACAAAAACGTCAATGTAGTGCTCATTTTGATAGCGCTAGTCCCCAAAGATAAAATGACTTCGTCTTCTACGAGGCAGCACTACGATTGTAGAAGTTGTGGCGAACTAAACGGAGTTGGAACTGAGCAAGCCAAAAACTTTTAATGAATAATTCAAGTTTTTTGGAAAGTTGCAGTAATGCGGCTATTTATGGTAACTTTGGACATGTACTTAGGGTGGTTGCAATAATGCACCCACACATCCAACTTTTAACACGGCCACGTAAGCACCACGTCAAAAGTTAAAACATATTCCTATAACAATAAACCCACCACACAACTTTAACATGGACCCACATAAATACACTCACATATATAATATTATTTCTATTATTTCTATACTTATATTAAAGAACATAATAAATTATCAAATTCTCCAATTTAATACAATTATGTAAGATCATATATATATATAAATATATATAAACACATATTCCATGTATTATTCAAATCAAATATAAAGAAATTAATAATACTGAGTATTATAAACAACAAAATTTAACAACAAATAAAAAGATACATCTAATTTTTTTGAAATAGATAAATCAAAAATATAATTAATATGTTGATAATAAAACAAAAAGAAAAAAAATGAAAATGAAAATGAAAATGGGAGAGTGAGGTTTGCTGCAATAATCAAAAGAAATTAAAAAAAAATTAAAAAGTTGTGGGACCCACCAAAAGTTGTAAAACACAACTTTGTGATTTAGAACCTAGGTTCATGATGTGGCAAAAGTTAGGTTTACTGCAATGGTGTAAATCCAAGTTTAAACCTAGTAAAACCTACCATTACAAGCACCCTTATGTATGCTTATATAGAAACAAGTTCAACTGAGGTTATGATCGAGCAATGAATAACGGTCTCAAACTGAACATTATGGTACTCGATAGTTACGTCTTGTCACTAATATCGTGACGTTACAAATGAATATTGAATATCCTCGTGATGATTATGTTTCGTCACTTAATATCGTGGTGTAACAAATCGATATCATTATCACGTCAGTTACAAACCGACATCAATATCATGTACACCATAATATACAACTTGTGGTTTAATTTTTCACTCACCAAAATTCAAATTTGTTGGTCCCGGTATATCAAAGTAGAAAATATATGCACATCAGAAATTAAGTTTGTTTATTCGGTAAGCTTGCACTTATTCAATCTGATGTGACGTTTCAACTTGGTTTGTCAGATCTTGTTCAGTTACTTAAAGTCAAGTATACTTAATCTCAGTATTCAAAGTATACTACACCACTTAAGTGTTGAATTTTAAAGAGAAATAAACTGACAGTCTGAAATAAAGCAGTAAATGAGACACGATATATAGTGGTTCGGACTAAACCGTCATACTTCCATTCTTCAGATTCTCGGTCTGGTAATCCACTAAGCTTAGAACTTTACAGGTGCTCCTACGACCTATATCTTGTTGGTGAATGCCCCGTCCACCGATCCACAAGCGAACTCGTTTTATCCTTGTTTGGTTATTCGCTTCGCAGCTGCTTAGAGTGTGGGCGCACCACTCAGCCTCCTCGTAGCCGGAATGGGGTGTTTGTAGTTCCCCCTATAACTATCTATCGGCGGCAGGTTGCCCGTAAAAATCATAGTACAAGACGTACTTGACTGGTGTAGTCTTTCTTGGAGTGAAAGACCACCAAGAAATAATTCAAGAACACTAAGATTCTGAGTCTCGTGTTCACAAAAGTGACACATGGAAAAGCTTAAAAAGTCTCGAACGCGAGTAGTAAGCTCGAAAGTTGTCTGCTTTCGCGTACTCGGTTCAGTGATTGCGTATTATAACTTGTATAGTTTTAGTTCGCAGATCGTCACTTTTATATTTTTAGATCGCAGATCGTAACCTTCTTCTATCGATTTCTTCAGTATTTATAGTCGTGAGGTTGAAGGTTTGAAATAAATATTCGTTAGAGACAAATTGGAAGATATCCAATCGGATGTCTCTATCGGCTAGGGGTGGCAAATGGGTCGGGTTCGGATTGGCGGGTTGGGTTACGACCTGATAATAACAAGCGACACGCCAACCCGAACCCGACCCAGAACCCGACCCATATATTTTCGCGGGTCAGAAATCTCAACCCGAACCCAACCCGTTTATTTTTGTGTCGACCTAAAATGAACTGTTTAATTATTATTATTTTTTTTAAAAAAAAATTGTGTTAATTATTTTGAAAATAAAAAAATTGTGTTAACTATTTAAAAAAAATTAGGTTTTAGGCTATATTTTAGTTATTAATTTTTTATTTAATTATATTTTATAAATAATAATAATAATTAATTTCATTGGTGGGTCAAATGGGTTCGCGGGTCAACCCGAGATTGACCTGGACCAGACACGGAAATTAAATGGGTTGGGCGGTTTGACCCGAAACTGACTCGAAAATTAAATAGGTTGACCCAACCCATTTTTTTCGTGTTAGGTTCATGTTGGGTTGTCGTGTCGGGTTGAAGATTGCCACCCCTACTATTGGCTGGTGCGCTAGGTGGGTAGATGATGCATTCCAGAAGTTATGCACCTGCTCCACCTTTTTCTGACAGTGACAACGACAGTTCATCTTTTTGTCAGAACAACAGTATTCGTCAGTTTGAGGAATCTCGGACTGGTTGTCCTAGGTAAAGAAACTTTGGTTTCGTGCTTGCAGACTTTAAGGTATCTCCAATCCTTAAAGTCTGTACTTCTTCAGTACGTTCCTCAAGTGATTCTTCTTGTCTCCATGTGCTGGGACCCGAACTAGGATATCCATCTGATGCTCTCATACTTGCAACTCCATAATGATGACGACATCCTTCGATGTGTACTTGGTCCCTCTGCTGGTAAGTATGACGTATATGTTAAGGCCATACTTGTTGGATCCGTACTTTGCGAAATCCAAGCTTTCCAGCTAGACTCATATTCAACCAGACTAATAAGTTCGACTCGAACATTTGTCTGTTGAGTCTTTTGCACATTCTAGACTGGTTAGACAATCTACGGGGCGTTTGGTTGGTGGGTTTCGGAATGAGGGAATGGAATGATTCCAAAACCCACTGTTTGGTTAAAGGGTATGGGAATGAAAAAATGGGAATGATACCCAAATAGTTGGGAATCACCAAAACCCTCCAAAATAGTGGGTTTTCATTTTCATTCTCATATCTCATTACCAAAATTATTTATTTCGTACTATTTTATAATTATTTTCTTATTTATTTATTTTTATAATATTACTCTAAAATATTTTGATAATTATATTATTTTGTAATATTATATTAAAATATTATTATTATATTAATAATTTATTTTTATCTTAATTTTATATTTTATAAGATAAATAAGAATATAAATATATTACTCCCTCCGTCCCGCTATATTAGGCACGGAGGGAGTTGGCACAATAACCAAGGAGCAGTTTTTAATTAGTCTTTAAAGAATGATTAACTAATAAAATATTATTAAAATAACACTAATGAAGAATTAAGAAAAAGATAAGGGCATGTCAAAACTTTACATAAATTACAAACACAGATTACTTAAATCTGTTTTGGAGCCAAAACAAAAACATAAATGTATTTTCAGGGCAAATTTCCCCCCAATGAAGTTGCAATAACCTTCAATATCTGGAAAGCTGCAAAAGAAGCAAAATCAAGAGACGAAGCATTACATTTGATAGGCATTTCAATATCAGAAAACTGCATTAATTTCGAACTCAATCTACATTCCTAAATCTCTGCACCATCGATTTATTTCTCAAGATTTTGAACTAGAATTATCAAGAACCCAGATGACTAGAGACAAATTCCCAAACTTTTTTTTGCATTGAAGGGAGACAAAGTGAAGATGGACAAGACCAAGCAACAGATTGCTCTAAGAAATCATATCATAGTGCTATTTAAATTAAATCCAGTAACAAAAAAAAAAAGAAAATTGATAAATTTTAAGAAAAAAACCCACGATTAGATTCACTGAAGAAGAAAAACAAACATGAAACATCACAGAATGGAAATATCTACGCAAAATACAATACAAGCGTTAATCCTAATCAGACTTACTCTCAGGCTTTCTGCAGAGGATCATATGCATCGGCATGAAGATGCCGCTCTCGCCGCCTCTGGTCAGATAATCCGCCGTCACGAACAACATTTCGTGAACGTCCACCACGCCCTTGGGCGTGATTCCCAGCCACGCGAGCACGGTGACCAGGATGTGGTTCCTCCAATACGCGATCCGCCCCATCTTCAGCCGCATCCACCACGGCCGCGACGGCAGTTTTGCCATATCCTTCTCCTTCACCACCTCGAAGCCAACCTTCTTAGCCACGTTGGCGATATCGCTGTAGCTCCGAAGCCCTGGAAGCGCGTCGCCTCTTTCGATTCCCTGGATCACCTCAAGGTGCTCCGCGTCGTCGCCGCAAGGATTTGATGGTGGTGAGAGGCGACGGTGAATCAAGATTTGAGAGATTAGGGTTCGATAGAGATGAAAGAGAGAGGGAGGCGGCGCAAATGAGAAATTATTTAGGGGAATTGGATTTTAGGGTTAAGGGTAGGGTAGTCAATTTAAGAAATAGTGGGGGTATGAAAGTCATTTTAGGTATAGTTAATTTTAATTAAGATGTGTTAATTTTTTACCAATTTAGGAAATGTGCCTAATAAATGGGACGGACCAAAAAGGAAAGTGTGCCTAATATGGCGGGACGGAGGGAGTATTTATTTATTTTAATATGATTATATTTTCTTAATTTTTAATTATTAAATTAATTATTTATTTCTTATTTTTTAATTCATCTTATTTATTTACTTTTTCTTTTTTATAATATTTTTTATAATTATATTATTTATAATATTATATGTTATTATAATTATATATTATTCTTTTTAATATATTATAATAATATTATTATTATAAAATCACATTTATTGTGTATCTTAAT
Source organism: Plectranthus barbatus (assembly GCA_026898455.1). Classification (NCBI taxonomy): domain Eukaryota; kingdom Viridiplantae; phylum Streptophyta; class Magnoliopsida; order Lamiales; family Lamiaceae; genus Plectranthus; species Plectranthus barbatus. Next base: position 233,209 of record JAPKLW010000620.1, on the reverse strand, counting down.
TTTATATTTTATAAAACAAATAACATGATAAATAGATTATTTATTTATTTTAATATAATTTTATTTTGTTATTTTATTATTAAATTAATTATTATACGTATAACAATTTAATTATTTTATAAACCTATAAACTTAAAAAATAAATCATTAGAATTGAAAATGATTCCAAAACTCATCTAGTAAACCAAACATTAGAATTGAGAATGATTCCAAAAAATCAAACCCATACACATTCCCTCTACTATCAAATCCATACTCATAGTGATTCCCAACAGTTAAACCAAACGCCCCCCTAGTGTTCAGATTAGCTCCAGCTTATAACTCAATAAAATATCATATACAGGACTTTACAATTTTTGACTTTGCTGAAACTATCTAAGATGATTTTTACATACTTTGATCCACAAAAATACACAAATAAAAGAAGGATATTTCAATTAAATCTCCTAACAAAATTTAAGAAAATAAATATATCACAGAAATATTAATTATAACAAAATTAAATATTTATTACGAAAAAATTATTCAAATAATCCTAAATTTCCAACAAAATGATTCCATATAATATGATCGAGCACCTCCAACCTTAAAATATGTATCCACGTCTGGTCACATCTAAAAGACGCAAAAGATGAGTAAAAGTTGTTGAGTCAAAGAGATATCAAATTGTTGTGTCACAATTAAATTGTTGTCATAATTCTAGAACTAGTGTTTTAATGAAACGAGTTCGTTAAGCTAAACCTTGAATAATGTTTAAAAAATAGTATAAGTTATGATACAATATATCTACTATCTAATTTATTTTATGGGTTGGTGGGAATCTAAAAGTCAATTTTTATATTTTTTATTTATACGTTCATTTGGTGAAATTCCTTGAGAATATAAATAATTTTTAAATTTGAGTATTAACAATATATTTTGATATATGATACTCAAGGGAACATGAGTCAAATTTAGGGATGATTTAGTATGGAATGACGTACTTTTTCTTTCATACTTTATATTTTATTGAAAATTATGGCATAAAAAAAATTCACACTATTATTGTATTGAAGTTTTCGATATATCTTAGTTTGGTATGTTGATTTTTTGGTATGATTTCAGTATGAGATAATTTATACACCATTTTCGATATATTAAATTTTTAGAATGATTTCAATATTATTTTGGTATGACATCATTTATATACCATGTATCTTATCATCCTTTCGGTATACCGTTAACGTACCATAATTTCTTGATATAATTTGATTTGTATGATCTTTTATGTTAATTAGAGCATTATTTCATATCGATCTGTTACTGAGCTGAACTTATGTATAAACTGTGGTTGGACACCCTCTCCCTTTAAGAGCTAGCTTTTGGGGATAAATTCTATCCAAGTCCGATATCATGATATCAGAGCCAGATTGGTTGGTCGTTTCTCGTATACGATGTTGGGACAAGAGCACGTTGTGCGTGGGGGTGGGTGTTAGAACAATGTCTCACGTTGGTATGTTACTGAGCTAAACTTATGTATAAATTGTGGTTGGGCATCCTCTACCTTTGAGTTAATTTTTCGAGATGAGTTCTACCCAAGTCCATTTATCATTGTTGATATTTATTCAGAAAATATGTTTATATCAATATTATTGCTAAGTAAATAGAGAAGATATGATTTTATTTTTAATTTATTTTTTAAAAATAAAAATAAAAAATATTATTATATTTTCGGTATGATATGTACCGCCGTTATACCTTCAATATTAGGATTTTCATATCCTTACCGTACCGAAATTTTCAGTACGGTATGATACCTTTAAAAGATTCGATAAATTTCAACATTTTTTTAATATGATATGTCCAATATTTTAATATTATGATATTTTTCCACATCCCTAGTCAAACCTACTGAATTAGTCTCGACCAACTTAAAAAACTCAGGACGGACTTGATGCTAACTAAATCGAATTTGAGCTTCAAAATTATTGATTTGATTCGGTTTCTAATTGTCCCTAATAATACCATGTGCCTCTCACATGAAGAATTTATTGACCTAGATATATCAAAAATAAAAACCTTTGTATAAAAATAAATAGGGTTACGGAGGTGAAAGTAATTTATTTTATTTATTTCATAGTATGTACGTATGTCATATTATATTATTACAAACATAAAGAGTCCTTATATACAAAAATATAATTTTGGGAAAGAAAAAAAATGAAGTGTAAAATTGATTTTTATATGTGGTAAAGGCAACATAATTAATATGAAAGAGACTTACCCTCCTCCACCTTTAATACATCTACCTAAATAAATGCACCCACTATATAAAAATTAAAACAATATTTGAATATTCATTGAGATTTTAAAATTTTTACGCAAAAAAGTAAAGGGAAAACATGAAAATGAAAAGGAAATATATACCAATATATATAATATCATTTAATGTAAAAAAAATTTAAAAAAAATGTTTTGGTTGCGCAAAGTGGACCAATTCTACATGACTTAATTATGCCGGCCACATATCTTCTTATTTAATAAATTATTAGTTTTATTATGAAAAAATCATTGAAATGTTAGAAAGTCGAAATTATCTTCAATAAGTAGTTTAATTGACTTTTGGGTCATGATTGTTTTTCACTTTCGAGATGGTAAATTATTTACAAATTCAGATGTTGATATATAACATTATTTCCAATCATATTATTCAGTAGTTATTTAACAATTATCTTACAAATACATAATTATTTAACCTTGTCAAAATCGAAAACCCTAATTCTCACTTATGATTGTTTATGAACTGAACTAAATTGTCAATTATTTGGAGTCTACTCGAAAAAAAAGCTCAAAATCAACACAGCCTATGTCGTGTTCAATTAAGTTTCGAGTTTAAACTTTCCAATTCTTTAACATGACCATGGCTTCATAAAACGAGATATAACTTAGATTTTATCCCCTAATTTGTTATTTCATTATATTAATATATAAACTCATAGTATATAAATAAGTTAAATTACTTAATGAAAAAAAACAAACAAACTTAATAATGTAATATTGAGTGTCACCCATTAAAAAGTTGAATATATTAGGATTTTTTTTTTTTTTGTGGGAATATTTACGTGTTAGAAATGTAGTGTTTATTATAAAAACTACGCAAAGAAGATGCTCAACACAACGGGTTAAATTTTAACGAATTCGTAGTCAAACAAATCAGATATATCCCCACTAATTCTAATCTTGACACACTCCAACACACACACAGCCGTATGTGCATTTGTGTTGTGTATGTGATGTTAGCTACTTCAACCACTCCATATCTCTCTCTCTCTCTCTCTCTCTCTCTCTCGATTCAATCAGAACGTGGAATTGATAGCTATCTCTCTCTCTCTCTCGATTCAATCAGAACGTGGAATTGATAGCTACAGATATTTCATTCACACAAGACTATAAATAATTCTTAAATTACGACAAAGCAAATAATTCCCAAGTTTCAAGGTGATTTAAGCGATGACGCAAATTTTTACATCCTCCATTGATCTCTATGATTTTATGAAGCAAATTGAAGTAAAAAAAACACCTATATAATACTTGGATGTAAATGGAGAAACCCTCGTATAAACACATGGATGATTCAAGAATCACGAATATATTAGGCAACGCAACTAATCCACCGACGTATAAAATTCTACTAAAATGACTTCATCAAAGTAAAATAATAATTTAAAAAAAATAATCTCCATGAGGCAGGCAGTTAGGAAATGTCATACAAGTCGAGAGCTCACATTTACATATCAAGACTTGCCATCAAACTAATCCTTTTGTCTTTCATCTGTGATTTAGAGAGAGAGATGAGAGATACAAGAAAGCCTCTCAACTGCTCCATGTATGTACATGCATTCACAAGTTTTAACAGTCTTACAAAAGAAGATGCCTACAAACTAAAACGCTAGCTACAGTCATCTACACTAAATCATTAAGCGAGGCGAGGAGTCAGCACGTAAAATGAGACGTGAGTTAACGTACCGATTATTTCACCACAGCCACATCTCATCTCAGATTATGCTAGGGCCAGAATCAACGCAAAAGTCGGACCATATATGCAACATTATTACCCTATATATATAGGGCAGTTAGTCCCATGCACTTGTCACAGAAGCAGTGGCATAACCACCATATCCGTTGCTCATGTGCTCCACACCACCAAAGTAGTCCATTCCACCTCGGTTGTAAGTGTCTGTTCGAAAATCACGTCCACCAAATCTTCCTCCTGGACCTCCCCCACGACGACTCTTGCCGTAGGAAGACCGAGCTGCAAAGCGCGAGAGCCAAGCAGGGACTTCTTGATTTGCTTCTAGCATTAAATCGGACAATGGCCTTGCCAATGAAGTATTATTTTCGTTGAAGAAGGCAGTTGCCAATCCTGATTTTCCTGCACGCCCAGTTCGTCCTATGCGATGCACATAGTCATCAATATCGTTGGGAAGATCAAAGTTGACAACATGTGCAACATGAGGGATGTCAAGACCACGTGCTGCCACATCTGTCGCAACCAATATTGGTGTTTTGCCACTTTTGAAAGATCTCAAGGCATATTCTCGCTCCTGTATCCAGAATAATATGTGGAATATCAGAGTTCGTAGCAAGAAGAGATGCAAATACATACTACAAAACCCATAACACTTGATCTCGCAGATGAATATGGTTTGCATGTGTGTGTGTTTTCGGTGGTGGTTTTTTTTTTTTTTTTTTCTTCTTATCAATCGACCATATGTGAAAACATATGGATTAGAAATAAAACGCAACCAGAAACCATTAACACTTTCTACTATCTTAAAAAGGACACATCCAATAAATAAGGCACCCCCTGCAATCACTAATCATTTAATCTGCTGAATATTAAATCTGCATGGAACTATATGTCGAATAAGATTATCAGAGCCCAGATATAATCAACGTTTTTCACATTTTCCGCCCAGCCATAGATATTAGCAACTTCTCATTTTCTGTCTTCTTAACTTATTATGAAATTCAAGAGTGAGTACGCATTTATGTTCGAGTAGCCTGTGAAACAAAAACACTTCCTATGAAAATACCCCAATTTAACAGACCTGTTGAGTTCTGTCACCATGAATAGAAGTGGCAGGGAATCCATTGATGCAAAGCCAATGTTCAAGTGCATCAGCTCCCTTCTTTGTTTCTACAAAAACCAGTGTGAGAGCTTGCTGCAAATCCAAAGTACAAAAACTAGGATCAGCAAAATAAATTTCGCCACTAAATAGCTTTATAAGCTGTTTGCATGATGCTAATAATAAGATGGAAACATTTACTCGAAAATCAATGAAGAGATGATAAAATGCAAAAAGGTGGCCATAATTGTTATACTTCTCCAAAAATACGAATTACAAACAGAAGCAAGAGATTAATAACATTTTAATAGAAAAAAAATAAATAAACCTGATGTAGCTTCTAGAGGCTATTGCATAATATTTTGTATCTTTTTCTAATAAAATTTGAAGATTATTGTTTTCTCCCAAAAATACCTGAACCTTTTATCAATTTAATATAATGGCATTTCCACAGATAAAAACTAAAAAGTAGATATTTGACAACTTTTTTCTGTAGTTCATTTAACGAGTATGTTACTCTAAGCAATTAAAAGGATTAATATCACGAGTTCTACTATAAATAGAACCAAATAGGATTGAATGACAACAATATTGATAAAAAGAAGAAATGTGAATAGTGTCTAGACTCCACGTAGAAAGGTTCTATATTCACATAGAATAATCCAGTCTACCTTTCCTTGATCGCCATTAGCTAATTGTGCATGAAGAAGGTCCATCAGGTGGCTTCTTTTGTCAGTCTCGAGCACATATTCAACTCTTTGGACAATCAAATCAGTACTAGAGCCAACTCTTCCAACAGCCAGAAACACATAAGATGATAAAAAATCTGCAGCCAGCCTCTGCAGGTCAAATACAAGTTGCAGAATATCACACAAACAAATAATTCAAGAAAAAGGCATATGAACTCTATGGTGGTTTCAGTTACAAGATGAAGTTAATTGGATGAATTTCATAATAGCTATTTATATTGAACCCTAAATAGTTATACATGCCAACATTTACACTCATTTGTAAAGAAAAAGAAAACCAACTTATTTTACTTAAAAGAAAAAAAATGCACATGTTAAGAATAGTTCTCTTTAATTTAGAGGATTATTGTTGCAGAAGCTGATATCTCAATAAAAAAACTAGCAAACTTGGCATTAAATTACTCCAAGTCTCCAATTACCCAAATTTGTTCTTAGATGTGTTAGTTGCAACAAAGTCAATGACTTATAACATATTAACATCATACAGCTCAAAACAAAATAGTGGTTCTAACAGAATAGCATAAGATATTGCTAATTCTCAAGCATACTAGCCAGTGCATTACATTCACGTAATAGGTCGGATGCATTCTGGAATAAGAACACAGACCTGAATCTCCTTAGGAAAAGTGGCACTAAACAGCATTGTTTGTCTAACATTAGCAGGCGGCATGTCCATTTGTTGCACAATTCTTCTTATTTGAGGTTCAAAACCCATGTCCAACATTCTATCTGCCTCATCTAGTGCTAAATACTTAATCATTTGCAATGAGACTTTTGCCCTTTCCAACAAATCCACCAACCGACCAGGAGTTGCAACAAGTATGTCAACACCTCTTTCAAGATCTCGCAGCTGCCAATAACAATCAACCAGTACATTCAGTTATATGTTAAAGCTTAAGATATTGGCGGGAAATGTGCAATCAGTAATGGAAATAACAAGTTTACCAAAATAATATTTATGAAAACAATTTTCACACAAATGGCAAATATCAACAATGAAGCAAGCTTGAAAAAACAAAAACATATCAGGAATCTGAAAAATATGGCAGAGTGCATTGATAAGTAAATTTTGTTCACATGGACATAAAAGTTAATAGCTGATCTCTCTGAAACCAAGTTGCTGAAGAGGCATCCTTAAGTCTCAACTAAAATTGAAACCTGCATGTTTATAGGTGCACCACCATAAGCAACCACCACCCTGACACCAGTTTGATACGCAAACTTCCTTGCCTCTTCATGAATCTGCAAGTGCAGGCACATTGTTTGAATTCCATTATAAGCAAAGAATGAAGAAAAACATCTGACTCAAACTTACTTGGACAGATAGCTCCCTAGTTGGAGAAAGGATGAGAGCAAGTGGATATGCCATGCGCGAGAAACTAGGCGGGTTAGGAGCTGATCCACTACTTTTCATGATTCCACTAATTATCGGGAAGCAGAATGCAGCCGTTTTTCCAGAACCAGTCTGGGCACACGCCATTAGATCCCGACCAGCAAGCGATATTGGTATAGCATAGCGCTGAACAGGCGTTGGTTTAACATACTTGCACCTCTTAATATTAAGATTTAAAGCTTCTCCTAAATCAATTTCAGCAAATGTGCTCACAGGAGAAGGAACATTTTTCCCACTAATCTCAACCGGGATATCCTCATAAGCATCAAAATTGATCCCTGAATTTTCCTGAGACACAAATTCCCGATCTGTATCTAAGTCACCTTTGAAAGGATTAACCTCTCTTTCCCTCCCACGATCCCAACCATTACTTCTATTACTCCAAGCACCACCACCACTTACACGGTTACTACCACCTCCACTCCGATCATTCCTTGGGCCAGCCGGGTAAAACCCGCCTGCAGAGGTACCACTCTGTCCCGGGTAGCCACCAGCATTCAAGACCGGAGCCGAGGTTGCTTCAGCTGAGGGAGGCCTATTCCTAAGATGTGGAGGGACATAACTAGTTCGAGCTGCACCAGCAGCACCAGGGACCTTCCCGCTAGAATTACAGCAAGATGATGTTGCCATATTTAAAACAACGTAGTCTCCGACCTATCTCCTTCCCGTAATAATCCCCTCCAATTCCTCGCAGTTCAAAGCGACAATTCTTTTCCAGAGTCCAATCAAATGAACTTCTCTCAATTCATCCAATAAAAATTCAGAAATTGTCGCCACCATCTAGACATCAAAAAAATGCCCAATCACACATTTCTGCGCCTCGTAGTTACTGCCTGATAATTTTTTTTTAAAAAAAAATCACGCAGCAAAACGAAAACAACATCAATCAGCAACTCATTCACAGAACTTACACCCAAAAAAAAAACATGCATGCAACAATCAGTACGCCATTTTCCAAAAGGAGAAACGCAATAGCTACAACATAAAACAAATGCTACAACATACAAAGGAACGGAGGGAGAGGTGAAAGATGCCCTAATTTTTGGGCGAGGGACGTGCGATCGGAAGCAAAGTGCCAAAAAGATCCCTGATTTTCTGATTGATCGAATATCTGGTTTCTCTCTCTAAAAGAGTCTTCGCGTTTTCTCCGTCTCTCTCCACGCAAATATATATAGAGAGTAGAGAGAGAAAAATATAAGCGAATGGATATAGGCCCCCCTGCAATATTTCCGTACAATTTCTGCGTGTGTAATATTGCGGCTGGCTGGCTGAAATTCATTGTCTTTCCTTTTTCTTTTTTTCTTTTTTGCAAATTATTTCTTATTATGGATAAACTTCTCATTAATCATCCTAAATTCCAATCATAAACTCCAAATTAAATTAAATTGAATTATATTTAAATGTTTCGGATTGTTTTAGTTTGGTCAAAAAATAACTTTGATTTTGATTTAATCGTAAATTTCTAAATTGAGCGATAGTTTTGATTCTGAGTTTTGTGTTCAATTAAAGTCGTCAATAGCTCGACAGAAGGAGAAGTTTCCTCCAAGCAGATCGATAAACGAATAATTGTTCCAGCCGAACCGTCCAACGGTTAAGAAGGCGGATAAGATAAGGACGCAACAAACATAGAGGTCACTGACGACAAGGATGTTGTAACAACTCCGAAAAAACCGGCAAGCTCCGCTCAACCGCCTAGATGCACACCTAAGAAACCTTCGTGTTACCATAGACTCTATATAGTCGTTTGTAAGTCAAAATTCGGCATCTAGCTTCCCACGCACACACCCCGTTCATTAATCTAATTCTAACGCTCATTAATCTATTGTCGAGCTCTGGATCATTCCGGCCGGAGTTCGCCCGGACCCGTTGGGGTGTTAGAATAAGTGTTATCGTGTTTTAATTCGATTATTTTTAAGTCACATGTCGTTATTTATAATAGACCACTGCGAAATTGTGTTTGTTTATTTCTTTTACACTAGTGTTGCAAATTTCCACCACCCACACAATGCGTTGAGATTTTAATTATTTATATTATAATATTAAATTTAATATTTTATTTTTAGACAAATAATATGAATATTTATAATTCATAAACTACAAAATTATATTATATATATATGTATATGTATATATATATATATATATTGACTTTAATTTACTTGATTAATTTATAAAATTTATTTTATAAACTGAAATATTAGTTTTTTAATTTGAACAATGTTTAAACACTATTTAATTTTGTATGGGGCATACTATTTAAATGGGGAGTGGGTGTTTTGACACCACTCAAAAAATATGACCAATTATTTATAAATAATCACTTAACCACTTGCGCGCCTAAATCGATATGTTGGGCACTTCATAATTTATAATTTTGTATGCTAAATAATTTTCATTATTTTTTGTTGTGATGAAAACTTTCAATATGTTATTATTGGAAGACTTTCAGTTTTCAGCCAATTACTTCTTTTTTTCCTTTGTCTCTTAAAAAAAATTTATAGCTGGTGTATTATAAAGATTGTTTGCTACATCATTAAATTTAACTGCATACATTGGTGCATGTTTTATAGATATTAAACTTCGATCTCAAACTACTTGATATGAAATTTGATTTACCATCTCATATATACAATTTAACACCAATCTCCCTCGTCAACTCTTTAACGACTTCAATCAATCCAGGATATCACATTATGGTGATGACTTTTGTGCTCTATTAATAGCAATTTTTTATCCAGACAATTCTCTCAACGATATTGATCTTCATACAATATTGTTTGGTAATCAATATTACATACTCTATACAGATTCGTACCAGGATCATACTGTTTTGTGTTTGTGAGTTCAAGGCAAAATAAATTCACCATGTGTGTTTCTCAGTACGAAGTCATATTTTCTCTTTGACTATTATAACATAAATATTATGTTTCAACTCTTATACTCTCGACTAAATTCATTTTTTTATTCTCTCCACTTTATTTTACGTGAGTGTCAATTTATTTATTTGATGCACCTTATCCATTCGTTAATTGCACACTTTCTAAATATGTTTCAGGTTAAAATAAATATTCTCAAACTTTTAAAATTTTCAATGCAATAGAAAGAAACATATCTATTATAGTATGTGTATATCACAATAATATTTTCAAACCTAGTTAAATTAAAAGTCGGGGTAGAGACCAACAACCTATCTTCAGAATCAACATTAAAATAAATTGTGTTATGTTGTTTCTATACATTTACCGTACATCAAGCAAATCATACTCACTTTACAACCTATTCAAATAAGATTTTTTTTAGTAAGTGTTTGAACACTTGCTCTCCAAACAATATATATATTGAAGTGTGATGTATTAATATTATTTATTATTTTATTTCAATTTTGTAATGTGATATTATAGTAGTTTTATTTTATTTTACAATATACTGTGACTTATTAATAGTTTTGCACCAGTAATCTCGTATCCTAATATTTCACATCATATTTTTTCTTCTTTTTTGTTTGATTTTAAATTATAATTAACTTGATCTTGTAAAGTAATCTATTATTTTATTTTATCTTGAAACTATTATAATATTTTAGCTTTTTTCTCATCTTTCATTTTTCAGTACAATTTTATATTCTAATATATTTTTTATTTTAATGCATTAAAATAACAATTTTATGTTTTTTACTATATTTTTTATATTTGATTTTTAAAATAATCTAACATTACATATAAGAATATATAATAAAATAATATAAGATAAGTTAAGAAAATAGCCATTTTTTTATAAATCTTTATATAAATTTAATGAACAATAAAATTTATATTTTCTTAATATTATTTTTATTATGATTTTGTGCTTTATTTTATGGATAATTTTTCATAAATAATGATCATAAAATCATATACTTTGAATGAAAATATTGAGAAGATCTTATTTAAAAAATATTATATATATATATATATATATATATATATAAATCATGAAATAAATATTCTATAAAATTAGAACGAATAGAATATTGTTAATTTATATACACTAGAATACAATTATTTTTTTAGAAAATATAATTAATTTATCTATGACTTCATAATGAATGAGCTAAATAATTTAATTAGTAAACCATTATTACAACTATAATTTTACAATTATACCATCCGGTCTTATTTTAATATATACTAGTATTGCACCCACGCGATGCGTGGGGATTTTAATTATTTATATTATAATAATTAATTTAACATATAATTGGATTAATTTATATATTTTATTTATAAGTCTAAATGATTGTTTTTAATTTGAACAATATTTATGTATTATTTTATTTTTTTAATTTGATATATTATTAAAATGGAGAACATGTGTTTCGATGCGACTAAAAAATATGACTAATTAATCATAGACAAATCAATTAACCTCTTACACTCCTAGATCGAGACTTATATATATTGTTTTCTTGATTTGATATGTTTCACTTCATAATTTATAATTTATAATGTTATTGAGTGAAAAACTATCAATGCTATTGTTGAAAAAACATAAATTCTCAACCAATTACTTCTCTTTTTATTCGTCTTCGTAATTGATGTATCATAAAGATTATTTGTTAAATCATTAGATTTAACTACATGCATTGTTGCATGCTTTATACATATTAAATTTGGACCTTAAACTGTTTGATATACAATTTGATAACTTCATCATTTGTGTTTTTTAGTACGAATCAATGTTTCATCTTGACTATTATAACATAAATATTATGTTTCTTGCTCTTATACTTTTGACATAATTCATTTTTTTTATTCTCTCCACTTTATTTTATGTGACAGTAAATCTATTTCTTTGATCCACCTTATCATTTCTTTATTGATTGCATATTTTTTGAATAATATATTTAATATTAAAATAAATATTCTCAAACTCACACGTGTTTCAAGTTTCTTAAATTTTCAATACAATAAAAGGAAACATATCTATTTATGTGAATGGTTTATCAAAATAATAATTTTCAAACATATTTACTTTAAATGACTGTTTTAAAGTCGGAGTAGGGACCAACAACCTAACTTGAGAATCAATAACGAACCATTTTGCACTTGTTTACTGTAAGTAAAGCGTGTTATGTTGTTTTAACACCTTTACAACACATCAAGTAAATCAAATTCATTTTACAACCTCTACAAATAAAATTTTCTTTAGTATATGGTGCTTGGATACTTGCTCTCCAAACATCTCTTTCCCTGAAACTATATATTATAATATTATTTATACATTCTAAAAGTTTTAAAATTTTATTTTATAATCTCAGACTCTCACACCCTTATATTTTACATTTTAATTTATCTTGACTATATTGTGTCATTTGCTTTTTTTTTTCTCATTTTTGTTTCATTTTAAAATATAACTCGACTTTCTAAAATAATTTACTATTTTATTTATCTTTAAAATATTACAATATTTCTTTTCTCATATTTTATTTTGTTGTACAGTGTATATTCTATTACATTTTTAATCTTATTGTATTAAAAACTGATTTTTTATATATATTTTTTACCATATTTTCATATTTGATTTAAATACTACTCCCTCCGTCCCACCTCAATTGTCTCACTTTTCTTTTTCGTCCGTCCCACCTCAATTGTCCCATTACTTAAAAAGGCAACTTTTTCACACTCAACAATAAAATATTAATTCCACTCAACTTACTTTACACTCACACTCCTTGGTTATTGTATCCGGTCAACCCGGGACAATTCAGCCGGGACGGAGGGAGTATAAGATTACATTTAAGAATTTAAAATAAAATAATACTCCCTCCATCCCATTTCAATTGTCCATCTTTCCTTTTCGTTCATCCCACTTATTAGTTACATTACCGAAAATAGAAAGTTATTCACCAATTATTAATAAAATATTAATTTTTCTTATCTCTACACACATTGGTTATTGTGTCAAAAACAAAGTGGATAATTCACCTCGGACTGAGGGAGTATAAGATTACTTCATAGATAAGTTAAGTAAAATAATTGCTCATTTTCATAAATCTTTATATAAATGTCATGAACAATAAGATTTGAATTCTTTTAATATTAATTTTAGTGTGATTTTGTATTATATTTTATAGATAATCTTTCCTAAAATGATGATAATAAAATCATACATTTTGAATAAAAATGTTGAGAAGATTTTAATTTAAAAAATAATTTTGATATATATATATATATATATATATATATATATATTATGAATCATAAAATATATTTTCTATAAAAGAAAATCTTTAAATAAAATTTATTGTGTACTGTTACCATTTTGATATACTAAAAATACAATCAATTTTTTTTGGGAATAAATATAATTAATTATATGGAAATTATCACTTCATAATGATTTAATTTAATATATAGTTCAATAATAAATCATTATTACAATTATGATATTATAATTATACACTATGTTGTTATTTTAATATATATATATATATATGTATGTATATTATCTAATATACTCCCTCCGTCCCAGGATAGTCGCAACGTTTCCTTTTTGATCCGTCCCAGAACACTTGCAACGTTTCCTTTTTTGGAAAGTTTTTATTAATTAATTATTCACTAAACCTACTCTACTCCTACCCCACTATCTCTCATATCTCATTATCTCTCCTAATCATTAACCTACTAATCTAACCCCACTAACTTCTCATCACTTTTTCTTAACCTCCGTGCCGGGTCAAACGTCTCAAGAGACCCGGGACGGAGGGAGTAAATGCTCCATCATCAATGACAATTATCAAATAAAAAAATAATACTCCCTCCGTCCCATTAGAGTAGTCCCATTTCTTTTCGGCACGGAGACAAAGGGTTGTGAGTGTAGTAGAATTAATATTTTATTGGTGAGTGTGAAAAATTTTGCCATTTTAGGAAAATGGTACTAATTTATGGGACAAACAAAAATGGGAAATGAGACTACTTCAATGGGACAGATGGAGTATTCAATTATGAGTAAGGTTATGTTGTCACCCTATGATGAGCTTGTGTGAGCTTAACAAAATACCCAGATAAATAAACCCTATATTTATAGTTATAAAATTAATTAAAACTATAATAAGTTATAATTATAAAGAATATAGAAAAATTAAATAATTAATAAAAAATATTTTTTAAAAAATATGTTGTAGCTCACGAAAGCTCACCATAAAGTGGGCAACATAACATTTCTAATCCAATTATTATGTGCAAATATTATTTATATTTTTAAGTTTATATAAATCACAAAAATAATTAAAATATATTATTAATTAAGGAATTTAAAATTTAATTAATCTAACTATTAATGTATGTGTATTAATGAAGTGAATATATTAATAAATATAACTGTAAAATTACAATCTTGTCCCCGGTTTTATATATATATATATATATATATATATAGGTGCGTTAAAGTCACAAGTGATCTCTTAGATAGAAGAATAGAATGAATCAAGTCCATCTAAATATGGTTTCGGACGGTTGAGATTAATTTGATGGCCGAAAATAAAAACATGCATTCGGTAATTAAAAAAAGTTGCATTGTGAGGGTATTAATGTAAAGTTGAATTATGTCGAATATAGCATGAGGTATGTAATATCGATGACCAAACAATACCATATAAAGTCCAATATCGCCGAGAGAACTATTTTGATATCAGCATTACTATTAATAGAGCACAATAGTCATTAGGATAGTATGATATCCCGATTCGATTGAAGTTAATAAATTTCTGACGAGAGAGGTTGAGTGTATAAATTTTTGACATTGTGAGAGTAATAAATCAAATTGCATGTCAAACAATTGAGTTCCAAATTTAATATGTATAAAACATGCAATAATGCATGTAGGTAAATCTAATGATTTAACAAATACTTATGATACATCAATTATGAAGACGGAGAAAAAAAGAAATAATTGGTTGAAAACTTAAAATTTTTCAACAATAACATATTTACAGTTTTTCAATCGAATAAAAAATAATGAAATTTGTTTAACATTAACAATTATATAAATTATGAAGTGAAACTTATCACATCAATAAAATGATATTTAAGTTAATTGCTTTGTCTATGATTAATTAATCATATTTTGTAGTTGCGTTGAAACACCCGCTCCCTTTTTAAATAATATATCTAATTAAAAAATTAATATTATATAAACATTGTTCAAATTAAAAATTAATATTTAAACTTATAAAATAAAATTTACAAATTAATTATTATAATATAAATAATTAAAATTCCCACGTATTGCGTGGGTTCAATACTTGTTTTAATTAAACTAACCACAATACCACATCACAAGTTATATAACTAAAAATACTGAGCGACTATTTTCAAAATAGGTGGAGAGAGAATTTCGATTTCCTCCGGAAATATTTCCAAACCACCAATATTTGCCAAACAAACTCCAACTAACTATATAAATAAAATAAAATATAGTAAATCAAGGAAACTGGAGAGGGCTTGTTGGTAATTTCAACACACCTTACATCTCACATCGATTCCTCGCCACTACTCTCTCCACTCTCAGTGTATCCACCTGTCACCCTCGACAAAAAGCAACCAACAGAACGACGCCGGAGAATCGAGAAATCTAGGGCTTGTTCATGGATGCGGCCACCGCTGCCAATGGTAACCTCGACGAGCAAATCGCACAGCTCGTCCAGTGCAAACCCTTGTCCGAACCGGAGGTATTTCAATTCTCGCCTTCTATGAATTTGTTCTTTCTTCCGGCCCTCTGGGTAATTTGGTGATTTTCCAAGGGCAATGAATTGATTGCTCTCTCCATTATTCGAGTTTTTCTGTAGTGGATTGTAGATACGTCCTTTTCGAAATCCACCTGAACGTATGTATAATACGACGCCAAATCCAATCAATTTTTCTTCAAGTTCATGGCCCAATGCCTCGATGGGAATATCAGATTAGAAGGAAGAAACCATCAATGCGGTTACTCTGTTAGAATTTCATCAATAAATGAACATAGCATTTTTGCGACATATCTAACTTTCCGGTCTACATTTGCAAAATATTATCTTATTATAAGATTACCGGAATTTGTCGACAGAAGAGGTACAAGAGCATTAAACCGACTTGCTTTTAATGTGTTTATTTAAAAAGAAGAAAAAAAAAAAGAAAAAAAACTGGGATGGGAGGTAAGGCAGCAAGTGGAACGTTTTCTTATTTAGAAAATGAGTTAATTAAAGCAAAGAACTAATGTTAGGGTATTTTTACCATAATGCAGGGGCTGTTTGGTGTAACTGACCTAGAGGTTCAAGAAGGAATTTAGGTGCTTTCCTTTATCATAGCTAATAACAAGAGAAAATCTAAAACTGCCGAGAGTGAAAAAAATAAATAAAACTGCATAAATATTTTACCTTTGGTCCATCAATTAGTTGCAGTCGAGGATAATATTTCAGAATATCATGAATGTATTATGCGATTTCATGCCAACTCTGGAATTCAAATGCAAAGTCACAAATACTTCCAAGAAAATATAGTAACCAAATAAATCTAAGTCGTTTTGTTATGTTGAGAGTTGAGGGAGATAGGTTTGGATGGATGCCAATTTTGATTAATGCGTGCAATGATATTTGTCTAGGTTCTTCTATGTTGGATAGGTTTTTATTTGTGGTCTTTTGCTGATTTCGTTAGGTAAGGGTGTTATGTGGCAAGGCCAAGGAAATTCTAATGCAAGAGAGCAATGTGCAGGTAGCTTAACGGTCTATTTTGCACTATTTTCACTTGCCATCATTTCCTATTTAACTTTGGGGGGTGATTAATGCTGACCTCTCACTTATTATCAATTGTAGCCTGTTAAAAGCCCAGTAACTATATGTGGCGATATTCACGGTCAGTTCCATGATCTTGCTGAGCTTTTCAGGATTGGTGGGAAGGTATATACTCAATTCCTTGTTGTGCTAAGAGATTTCTTTGTTTTAGCTTTGGTCCTTCCTAGTCTCGATGATTTCACTTCAGTGGAGTCATATGCTCATTGAGATTTTTATACATTTGGCAGTGTCCAGATACAAATTATTTGTTTATGGGAGATTACGTTGACCGAGGATACTACTCTGTGGAGACAGTCACAGTGAGTTAATTCTTGGTGTAAAGGTTTCTTTGAGAAATTATCTCTTATTGATTTACCATAAGAGAAATAGGATGTGCGGCTTTCATTTTTTCCTTGACAAGCATGTAAATTTGTTTCAGCTCTTGGTTGCGCTGAAAGTGCGTTATCCTCAAAGGATCACTATTCTACGTGGAAATCATGAAAGCCGCCAGGTAAACTTGTATGAACACCTTTGCTCTTTTTTTTTTATCAATTAAAGTCCTAACAGTTTTGATTGTTCCTAAATTTGCACCCTCAATATTGAAATTGATCTACTATGTTTTCTTGATGATATGATTATTTATTACCAGTATTCTGCCTTTGTTAGTAGTTTAAGTTTATTTTTACTCAGAAGTGTTTCTAAATTGCTCCATCATGTCTTTAGCTGAAATGGGCTCTCTGCATTTTGCAGATTACTCAGGTTTATGGTTTTTACGATGAATGCCTAAGAAAGTAAGTTCTTTTGTGTTCCTTCTGAAGTATACTGTCTTGCACGTGGGAAAAATCACAACCAAAAGATTGGCATGCATCATCATCTACATGCACAAGAGCATTGAAATATATATTACCATATTTATTGATTATTTTTGGTTAATTTTGTGCATTGTGAAGATATGGAAGTGCCAATGTCTGGAAGACCTTCACAGAGTTATTTGACTTTTTCCCTCTTACTGCACTGGTTAGTATGTTTTATAACGGTAAATGATATTCCACTCCACGTGAAAGTCTCAAGTGCTCTCCCATTTCATGACCTCATGAATATAAGGATATTGAAAATTCACATATTTGATGTGATTCTTCCTTTCTTAATTACCCCTCTAGGTTGAGTCTGAAGTCTTTTGTCTTCATGGTGGATTGTCGCCATCCATTGAAACTCTTGATCACGTTCGCAATTTTGATCGTGTTCAAGAAGTTCCTCATGAAGGGCCTATGTGTGATCTTTTATGGTCTGATCCTGATGATCGGTGTGGTTGGGGTATCTCTCCCAGGGGTGCTGGATATACATTTGGCCAAGTAATTGTCAAATGCTTCGTGCTCATACACAGTAATTTTGTTCTTTTGACAATTCAAGTTAAAGTACTTTCTTCATGTTGAATTTTGATTGAACAGGACATATCGGAGCAATTTAACCATACAAACAACTTGAAGCTTATTGCTAGAGCACACCAGCTGGTTATGGAGGGATTTAATTGGGCTCATGTAATTTTATTAACTTCTCAATTGCATTTTTAGTTTTCTCAACTTCTAACCAGCTGTGGTTGTTTGTTGCAGGACCAAAAGGTTGTCACAATCTTTAGTGCACCTAATTATTGTTACCGCTGTGGCAACATGGCATCTATTCTTGAAGTTGATGACTGCAAAGGTCATACTTTCATTCAGGTCTCACTCGTGCTTCCTCTCTCACACTCTCTTACATTTTACTTATATATATTTATGTCAGCATGTGTAAGTGTGTATGCTTCTACCTACCTTTTTGCCTAGACCTACATTGAACATGAGCTAGATATGCCCGTTTCTGTGTTAACACAATGGGTGCGAACTTGGTTCTGTTTTTCAATTGCAGTTTGAACCAGCTCCCAGACGCGGTGAGCCAGATGTAACTCGAAGAACCCCAGATTACTTTCTCTGAAGAAGGTGGAGGGGTTGCTGATTTATGTGTTAATAGGTGGCTACAAGCATTACAAATATACTGAAAAAGTGTCAACTAGAAAGCTCAAGAAAAAAAAAGGAGGCAGTAGAGCTGGCTGTGCTGTTCCACCTCATACGTTACTGGTGCAAAAGATTCTGTCCCACTTTCTAATTTTTGTATTGATTTTTTCTCTCCTAAACTTTTATAGGAGAAAATACCATTAGGTTGTAGTCGTAGAAGAGAGTTTTATTGCTTTCTAATCTTTTGGTGCCCCTGAGTTGGTCTCTTTATGGCAATTAAGTTATCACTATCTTATATATGGTGAAATCAAGAATTTAAAGGAATGCAAACCCATTTTTCCATGCCTATAAGATTTAAGGCCCAATGTCAATGTCAAGATCGATTAGTTGTATTAAATATTAATGAAAGATTATATGAATACACCCACAAATTATATCCTCAAACCCACTCAAAATTTCATATTTTTTTAACAGTTTCGAACTTAATACTGTACTAAGATAATTTCGGAAAAACTCGTATCATGATTTCTTAATCATATAAATATAGAGTGTTTACGGGAATAAATTATATTCTGAGACTCACTTAAACGTCCAAATTGTCAGAAAGAAGTCCATTTTGAAGATATTTCATCTCCTCCCTAAAACCCAGCAACAAGTCTTCCTCCAAGTGCACCAACACCTTCACTGCCCCCTCCTTCCCAGGCAGGAAAAAGCAAGGCTCCACGCTCCCAAGGAGGCGCGTCGACAGCGGCACCACCGCCACCGGCCCACCCCACCCGAAGTCGACCGTGGAATGGCCCAAGTGCCGCCAGTCGGTGAATCCACTCACCCTTCTCCCGCCGCTGATTCCTTCCTGGTAATGCAGCTCCTGAAAGTCGATGAACGACGCCACGTACTCGCCGGTGACATTCTTCTTGCTTTTCTTGATGGCGGCCGCGGTCTTCCATATGGGCTGCTCCGCCACCTCCTCCGCCGTGAGGTGTACGAACATGGGAACGCAGCCGTTGCCCCAGTATCCGGCTGGAAGAGATGGGTTTACTATGTTTCTGATGTTGATGGAGTATGCAAATGTCACTCTCTCATTTGCAGGGACTTTACCGCTTCTAATTCTGCAACGAGATTGAAGATTTGAGATTCATATATTGTTGGTAGAGAGAGAAATTAAAAAATAAAATAAAAATGTATTATTATTAAGACTCAATTCAATAGGAAACTACAAAACTAATCAAAAATGTTTCTACCATGAAATCGAGCACGACGCCTAGTTTTAATCAATATAGAATATAGACAAATAAGAAAGGATTGTATTAAATTAAGATCAATAATTATTACCTTGACCTCCATATAAAAGCACCCAATGCTTCAAAAGTGGTGAATTTCAACCCGGATTGCTTGGACAACAATCCCTTAACCCGCTCCAACAACCCCTCATCCACATTCAAGTACTCTTTCACCACCCGTTTACCCGTGCCCGCATACGCCGAGAAATCTTTATCCAAGCTCAAAAACTCGTGCATCGGGTGCTCAACACGAGGCGGCTTCCTGGGGCCAAGCAATGCGGCTCTGTCCCATACCGGGTCGACGCTCACCTCACCTGCCCCGCGTGCGACCTCCGCCATGGCGTTGAAAAACAGCGTGGCTCCCAAGCCGTCGCAAATCGCGTGATGGACGGCCGCCCCGACAACAAACCCGCCGCAGCTAAATCTAGTTATCTGAAGTATCATGGGCCGGATCGGGTCCACACTCGGATCCGGGTCGGGCACCAGCTGCTCCACGAAGGACGAATCTAAATCGACGGAACTCAACGGGCAGCTAGCGGCGGCGTTTACGACCGGCAATCCGTCTCCGACGCAGCAGTGCAGCTCGAGGCGGCCATCAGAGTTGCGGACGCGGAGAGTCCCGGCGACGGGGTAGTAGCGGAGGAGGGCGGCGGAGAGGGCGGTGGTGATGACGTGGAATGAGTCCGATTGTAGGCGGAGGTTGTTTGGGTAAATTCGAAGGTAGCGCAGAGCGACGAGCAAGTTGGTGTCAGTGTCGATGTGGGAGAGGGTGAGGACGTGGTCGTGATCGAACGGCGGGTTGCTGGGGCGGACTAGGACGGTTTCTTGAATGTGGGTCTGCATTTTGGGCGTGGAAATGACGACGGAGGTGTCCCCGCGGGGGGTTTATGGTTTGGGAGTTGAGGAGTAGGTGACGTGGGTGGTGTTGTCACCGCATCCTCACGCATGAGTTGGGTGTGACATTAAATCCATATTTTTTTTAACAAAAACAAATAAATGCTTCCTCCGTCCTATAATAATTGTCTTGTTTTCGTTTTTCGTTTGTCCTAAATAATTGTCATCTTTCCTAAAATGGAAAGTGAATACACACTCACTAATAAAATACTAATTTCCTCTACCTCTACTCGCAATGATATTTATGATATTTTCAAACCAGACAATTATTTTGGGACGGTGGTAGTATCATATATTAGGTATAATCAAGCTTGGGTTACATTGTTTAATCAATCCGAAAAATTAGATCTCCAAATTATCTCATGAGAGATATTTCTACAGAATTGCGCTACATGACGAGTAGTTCTATTGGCACTTCTAAAAGTATGAAAATTTTCCAAAATATTTCATCTCTCCATTTTCATAACAGAGGCTTGAAACTCATTAGGGATCATACCTTCATCATCTTTCATTCCTCTCATAATACGAGAAGCAAGAAAGAAGTTTGTGTAGATGTAAAGTTTCGAAATCCTTTGTTCAAAGCAAAAAACAACGCCATAACATATTGCAAGAACTTTATCTCGCAAAAATGATCCCAGATGCGGAATTGGGCGTGCCAACGTTATAATTTATTGTTTGTTGTCTCTAACAACAATTTCACCCCGAATCTGTTTGCCGAAGAGTTAAACAAAATATCAACATCCATTCGAAAGATCCCAGCATCAGGAACCTTCCAATGTCGGTCTCCAAGATGCAGCTCGAGGAAATAATCCCTCATGAAATGTTTACCAAAGATCACACTTTGCTCTTCTGTTGGGGCTCCAGTGATTCTACAGAATGATGCTTAAGCTTACAAATATAATTCCATGTCCTCCGTAGCAAGATCGTCCAAGCTTCAAAATCATCAAATGAGAAAAGACGGTGAATAAATTCTCCAATTTTATTAAATCTCATGTGCATGCATCTCTTGACCGCAGTTCAGAAGCGGCTTCCCTTCCATGCAGCCTTGATACATTTGCAAAAAAAAAAAAAGGCTATGCTCAGTAGTAGCTTCATGCTTGCTGCATAAAGAATAAATGTTGGTTGTAGACACATGGTGCCTTAACAAATTAGCCTCAATTGAGATAAATCCTTGAAAAGCTCTCGACAGAAAAGTCTTCGCCTTCGAAGGCACCTTGAGATTCCACACCAAACTGTGCCAAAGTTTCATCAAATGTCATACTATTTTCGGGGGAATCATAGTATCCAATCCATGCAAGGTATCCTAATTTAAATGTATATCTCCCTTTCTCTTCGAACCTCCACACCCTTCTATCTTCTCTATCTCTTCTATCAATACTCATATTTGTGATTGCCAAAATTTCATGAGACCAGCGTAGTTGTTCCAATCTTTCCACATCCCACTATCCTTCTTCATTAATTAAATCTACCACTCTCATGTGTTGTTTTACCTTCAATATCCTAAGATAGCATTGTCTTAGCAAGTGCAGGAATTCAAGCCTCTTTGAAAGTAAAAATACTTTTGTCATGTCCCATTTGCCATTATGAGCCTTTTGCAATCAAGCTCCTACCCCAAGCTATCGAACGCCAAACATAAGATGTTGATGACCCAATTTTAGCTGTCATGATATCACCTTCTCTGTAGTAGAGAGCTTGGAACACCTGGGTCACCAATGAGGTAGGATTACAAATCATTCTTCAAACTTGCTTAGCAAGCATTGCCTTGTTGAAGCCACCAATATCTTTGAACCCTAAACATCCTCTATCTTTTGGCCTACACATATTTTTCCAGTTCATCCCATGTATCTTTTTTGTGTTTTTCGTCATCACCCCACCAGCAGTTCGCACATATTCAATTGATATCATCACAGATTGTTCTTGGAAGCCCAAATCAAGCCATTGTATATGTCGGTTTATACTGGATAAATGACTTCATGAGTACTTATTTTCCTCCTGTTGAGAATATTATGTTCTGCCATTCCCTAAGCTTGTTCTGAACTTTGTCACCAATGTAGCCAAACTGTTGGGAATCCCAGGTAAAAAGCATGCTCTTGGATAGGGATGGTTCGGTACGGTATACCGGACATTTTTCTCCATACCTTATACCTTACCGAAATTTACGGTATGAGGAAAACTCATACCGTTACCGTACCGAAGTTTTCGGTATACCCGAAAATTCGGTATAAATCGGTATGGTTTCGGTATGAAATAATTTATATACTATTACTTCGACAAATCGAATTCTTGAAATGATTTCAATATGATTTTGGCATGACAAAATCTATATACCATTTATCTTATCATTATTTCAATATACCGTTAACATACAAAATCTTTTTTATATATTTTGATTTTTATAATTTTTTCTGTTGATATTTAATTAAGAAATATATTTATATTAATAATATTGTTAGGTGAAAAGAGAAGATATGATTTCATTCTTAATTTATATGATTTTATTTTTAATTTATTATTTTCAAATAATAATAAAAATAAAAAATATTATTATATTTTCGGTACGGTATGTACCGGTATACCTTCAATATCAGGATTGTCATACCGTTACCGTACCGAAGATTCTTCGGTACGGTATGATACCTTACCGAAAATGACGGTATACCAAAATTTCGATAATTTCGGTATTTTTTCGATACGATATGTCCGGTATTTCGATATTTCGGTATTTTTCCCCATCCCTACTCTTGGACTACTGTCAAATTCAACATCTGTTGAATCATAATTGCATCCCTCGATCCAGTGTTGGGGTTGAAATAAATAGCTGAATTTTCAAATTTGACCCGATGCCTTTTCATATTTTAACAGACAACTCTTCACCGTGTTACAACCCGCCTTAGTAACTTTTATGAACATAAAGGTATCATTTACAAAGAGAAGGTGGCAGACTGAAATAAACATGGCCATTTGGGCCCGGAACCGGCTGAACCAACCAAGAACCGGTCCGGAACCGTGGCCCACGGTTCAAAACCAGACCCAGACCCATTATTACACGGGACGGATCTGGTACCATATTTCCTGACCCATGGAACCATCGGTTCGGAACCGGTTGAACCGGCAGTTCCAACATTTTGTTTTAAAATATTATAAAATGTTAAGAAGATGGCTCGAACCTGGGTCTAAAGGGAGAGTTTCACACACTTATCCACTAAACTACAACATCATTTATGAAAAAGTTATATACTCAGCAAATCCTATCGACCATCGGTTAGTTCGCGCAAGATGATCGGGAAGAGAACCCACCAGGTATATATATATAAAAACGTAAAAAACGAGATTATTCATTATTATTGTAATTTTTATTTTACAATATTTTATTATGTACATTTAATCAATAATATTCTTAAATGAGAATATAATTGACTAATATAATTAATTTGTCAAACTATTCTTAAAATTTATACTAGTATTATTTAATTATTAAAAAAGTTTCTGAACTTAACTATCATAAATAATGAACAACATACTATTAAATCTAAAATTGCAATGAATAATATTATATATTTAACAACCATTAACAGAAAAAATATATTTAAAAGATTTATTGGATTGTAGTTTTAATTTATTAATATTACCTTATTTAAAGCTTTAAAATAATATCCTTGAATGAGATATATAGTTCGCGTACATAATTAATTTATTTTTCTATTAAAAACCAAACTAATCTTATTTGCGTAAAATCAAGCTTTTATAAAAATCTAGCATTCAATTAAGGACTTTAAATTACAAATAAGATTTAATACAAAGTTTTGATAAAAAAAATGGAATGAAAACATAAAAAATTAAAGAGGGTTTTTATACATACTAATTTAGCTCAAAAGTTATATCTTAAAAAATAATAGTATATGTTATTCAAGTTTTATTGTTTAACCACTAATTGATAACAAATCAAAACTCGGTAAGAATGTTAATAATTTTAATATAAAATCTTGGGTCAATGGATAATACATCATATTTATTTTATTTGAGGATTATTTGTAATATTATGAAACTTAAAGACTACCAAATAAATAATAAACAATAATTTAAATCAATAATTATAAGAAGATATGAGTAATTTTTGTATGTATTTGTATAATCAAATAACTAATAAGAATTTTCATCATATTGTATATTTGTTTATATTATCTAATAATATTATTTATACAATTTATTTATAATATAAGTATTTAAATTATCATCAATTTAATTACTTAAAATGGTATATTATATAATTAAATATTATTTTATTTTATAACTTATAAGTTATAACATATTTCACATTATAATTATAATAGATTTGAAAAGATAATAGATTTATACATTTTAGATCAATTTTATATCAATGGAGGAGCAGTAGTCTAGTGGATAAATGATCTCTAATTTACATGGAGGTCTAAGGTTTGAGTCCTCTTACTTACATTTTAAAAAAATTTTAAAAAAATTAAAAAAAAATGATTGAACCGCCGGGATTTTGGTTGTAAAACCGAAAATGGAACCTTTATTAGGCGGGCCAGGGTTTTTGGAACTGCCGAACCGGAACCGGCCCGTGGCCATGTCTAGATTGATAGCCTTCTAGAATCAATATGAATACCGCAAAAACAATGTGCTTGTTCTTAAGTTGTTATAAGAGATTAAAAGCTTTGCACATATCACAAAAATACGAAAGGGGATAAATGATCTCCCTACCGGTAAAAGAGTTCGGAAAGCTCATTTTTTCCAAAACAGTCTTAAGATATGGCCACTCCACTCGTTTTTAGGCTTTACACATGTTCAGTTAAAGCGCCAAAAAACCAATTTTCCTTTTATTCTGTCTTCGAAACCAATAAATACATTCAAATACAATTAGCATATTATATGAAATCAACCGGCCAGGAACAAAACCACTTTGAGTTTGGTCAATGACACTAGCCATAACTATGCAAAGTCTATTGACAATGATTTTTGAAATAATCTTGTAGCTCGTGTTGCACATATTTATCGACCTAGACTCTTTCATAATGGTAGCTATGTGGACTTTTGGGATGAGCGTAATAATAGTCTCATTCCACTCAGTGATCACTGCATCCTCATTCAACACTTGAGGGTTTTTCCTGTCATAAATTCCCCAATAAGTGGCCAGAACTTCTGGTCCGGGAGATTTTGTACAGTGAACGTCAAAGACAACTTGTTTGACCTCATATGCCATGAAGGGTGATAGTGCTAGAGATTTCGGATGTTAAACATTTCTTTGTTTAACATGGAAGTCTGACACAAACATGTTAATGTTATACTTCACTGTCTGCTAGGAGTTGGTTACAAATGTTTCCTATTTTTTAGGGACGAATATTTCAGCTCTAGTTCCATATCTTTTGAGGTCCTACTTTTCAGGGGTCGTGCATTTTATTTATCCTAACCATATATTATTATATTTACTATTATTCTAGGTAAAATAAAGAGGAGTGCCTCCACAATTCAAACCACCACCCACGTGAGCTATTGTGGAGCTTCTAATTTGTACTAAGGTGCAAGTGGACGTGGAAGGAGAGTATACCCATGACTGCAAGGACTGAATAATAGGCAATCGTGCACTCCAAGATTGAATAAAAAGGAAGGACAAGATTGAAGAAAGTTTTTTTGAGTGATTTCATTCCATATCCAACGAGAAATTCTTCAAAGCCTTCAGTCCTTCACCCTTGCTATTCCATACTACTCGAAAACCACCATACCAGCACAGAGGCGATCTCCGAAGAGTGAATCCAAAGATTGAAGAAGTGTTTCTTGGTGTCGTTTAGGTTGGTTAGTAAGTCTTGTAAACAAATTTATTCTAAGGAGTGAACTTAGAAGAAATTCATGTATTTTATGTATTTTGATTTCCTTTGTAAAACTCGGTTTTATTTTAGTGAAATCACTTTCACCATGAGGCACTCTGGGGTTTAGTAATAAATGCCAGAACATATTTAAATTTGTTGCATGCATCATTATGTGCTTACATGTTATTTTTTTCAATATCTTTAACACTAACACGTTTCAGTTAAACTTGAGCATCACTTTAATATTGCAGTGTTATTGGTTTTCTCAGAGTATACATGTGGTAAGGTATTCGCAAGTTTGGAAATAAACTTGTGGCTATTTATTTTATATTGATTTTATGATGCAATTTACGTTAGTAATTTTTTTACTAATTAATTATGTTACAGTAGTAAATTCGGGCACGAAATTATTTCAAAAGGTGTAGTTAAACTCCTCGCTTCAACATCACTAACTCTTGTATGGACAAATTCCGACATCGCATTTATCTCAATTTCGGTGGGGTTAGATGTCTGACAAAATAGGCTGAAATAACCTGGGTCTTCTATACTTCATCCGTGAGCTACCCTCCATTTGCATCAAACAAGCCGCTTATTGTGTTATGTCGATGCAGCTTTGTTGTTTGTGTATGGAAGACTCTTGTATTCCGATACTCTCTTGTAACCATGTTATTCGCGCTATTTGTTGCTTCATGTTCAATAGTTTGCTCAATTTCTTTAGTAATGGAGATAATCCCTTGCGTTTGGAGTGAGCATTTGTCCTTGTTCATCATAGCTTGCCGCTTCGCTCTCATTATTGCAATTTTCCTCCCCACGTAATCAAACCTTGTTACAACCCATCTCTTAAAGAAAACATTTCAATGTAACAATCTCTCCTACACTATGCAATCCACATTTTATTACTCCATTCATGTAAGAAGCCCGACACGATAATTTTATCTAGTAACCATTTATCTTCCCAGTGAAAACGTTTTCGTCTCCTTCCCTACTTTATCGTTCTCGAGCTAGATGTTTTAAAGGGGCATATGATCAGTCTATGGTCTGATCCTTAAAAGTCAATAGCTTTAACTTCACAATCTTTGAATCTTGTTTTCCATTGTTGATTTCCCTAGGGTTGGGTCTAGGGCTGTGCATCGGGTCGGGTCGGGTCAAAACCGACCCGAAAAATCCCACCCGACAGCGACCCGAAACCCGATCCTCTGGACCCGACACCCGCCCGATTCACCTTTTCACCCGACCCGACCCGAACCCAAAAATCAATCGGGTGGGTCGGGTCCACCCGATTTTTTTTTTTCCCTGTTTTCGAATTTTTTTCCCTATTTTCGCAGGGGCCGTGCGGGCGCAGGCAGACGGGTCCGGCGGTGCGGGGCCGTGCGGGCGGGGGCAGGGGCCGTGCGGGCGGTGCGGCTCCGTGCAGGGCGCAGGCAGACGGGGTCCGGCGGGCAGGAGGAGAGAGGAGACGTGCGCCGGGGACAGAGAGGAGACTCAGGCGACGGCTGCGTGCAGCCGTGCAGGGCGGCGGGCGCAGACGATTCACGGCGGGTCCGGCAGGAGGAGAGAGGACTCAGAGGAGACGACGGGAGGGTGGGCGATGCAATCGATCGACGGGAACGGCCGAACGGGAGTGAGAGAGAGGAGATCTGGAGATGAAATTGACAAACGAATGTTTAGGTTTTGGGTTGGGAAAGTTTAATTGTAATATTCTTATGTATTATATTTATTTTGTATATATAAAATATAAATATATTATTATTATATAATATTGTCGGTCGGGTCGGGTGAACCCGAAACCCGAAGCTACTAACCCGCCACCCGACCCGAAAAATTTCGGGTGATTTTTTTTAACCCGCCACCCGACCCGACCCGAAACTGTCGGATCGGGTCGGTTTTTTGGGTTCGGATCGGGTGATGCACACCCCTAGTTGGGTCGGTAAGGTATACCATAATTTTTTCATCATATCGTATACCTTACCGAAATTTAAGGTATGAAAAAAATGATACCGTTACCGTACTGAAATTTTTGGTATACCAAAGTTCGGTATACCGTTTTTTGGTATGGCATAAATGGCATACCTTTACCATACCATTTTTCGGTATTTTCGGTATACCATACCGTACCGTACCATACCGTTCCATAATTACATTTATTTTATATTTTTGTTTAATGGGTTGAATTAGTTTTTTATTTATTATATTTAATTTCTATGGTTTAAGTATTTATTTAATATATTTTATTTTTTAAAAAGAGTTTAGATATATTTTAGACTTATTATTTACAAACAATGAAATTTTTAATTAGTATATTAATTATTTTATTTTAAAATAAAAATAAAAATTAATAAAAATAATATTATATTTTTGGTACGGTATATATCGATATACCGTAAATATTGGGAAATGTATACCGTTACCATACCGAAAATTTTCGGTACGGTATCATACCGTACCAAAAATTAAGGTATATCGAAAATTCGGTAATTTTGGAATTTTTTCGGTAAGGTATTCACGGTATTTCGGTAATTCGGTATTTTTTCTCATCCCTAGATTTCCCACGAAGCGATCCAACCCCTCAAAGATTGTTATATGTGCACCCCTTCTATTAAACCACGTGAAAGAGTGGTCCATCTTATAAAGTTCATGAAGCTGGCATTTCTCCAAAATCTCCCACAATCTTCTTGTTTGCCCAAGTGGTCGAGCCTTCCTTTTGTTTTTTTAACTCCAAAAGTATCTCAATAAAATCAACCCTAACTAGCCATGCCATATTTGGATTAGCATATGTATCTGGAAATTTTTAAGGAGATCCCAAGAAAATCTCCGTTTAGTATGATCAGGGCTTCCGTATAAACTTGTAAATCGCCAGCATCCTCCTTCATGGTCTACCAAGCAATCAATATGTCATTGTGAACATGACATAATCCTAATGTTCCAATCTTCTTTACAAAATAGCAAAAGTCATCCTTGTCTCCCCACATGATCAACAACAAACATCCCATCGTATCCAATAGCGGATCTCCAATTATTACATTTATGTCCCATCATATGTTTCACTAGGAAGACTAGACCCGGAGAGAAACCAGTCAAAAGCTGGCGAAGCTCATGGAATGCACGAGGGCTCCCCATCCCTCGAGCAATCCAGACAATGCAACTCATTGGAGTCGGCGGGGCTGCTTATTTGCAACCTCCGCCATTGGGACATCATCAATACTGAGAGTAAGGAATTTTAGGCGTTTAGCCTCTATTGCATCATCACGGGTCCCTTGCACTACATCACTCTGAGGTCGTTTCCCTTTATTTTTCCGGGATGATGGTTTTGGTTCGGGCTAGGTGTTTCCAATCTTTTGGGTTTTTTGTTCTAGGTGGTGAAGAAGAATATTTGAGGGTGATTGGGATAGCTTCAGCAATATTCAAGGTAAGATTTTTGGTTTGAAAGTGAGTTGGTGTTAGAAGATCAAGGTTCATGGTTGGCTGGTCAGGGGCATTTTATTTTGTGAGACCTTCAATTATTTGTGGAGTTGTTGGAGCTTTGGTCTTTTGGTATTTAGTTTGTGTTTGGGAGTGGTTAAAGATTGCTCTGCTCATGTAAGAGTCAGCAAAAGAGTAGGTTTATGTTGTGGGACTGAGTTTGCAGGCCTCAGGGTTTCAGAGTTTGGGTTTCATGACCTATGTGGTGAGGCTTTAATTTCAGGACCCAAAGGCATTTCATTTGGATTTTGCTCATCAATGCGATCCAGAGTATCACAAGCTTTGAAGACATCTCCAATCATACCACAATTATAACATAATAGAGAAGTGATACTTGACTAGGAGCCATAACTACACTCCCCCACCAACACTTGCAGTCTCCCTTTTAGAGGTTTTGTGATATCTACTTCGCATTTAATCCTAAAAAATTTATCGATTAAATCATGCTTAGAGTCAAAAGCAAAAAGTGATCCAACCGGAGCATCATAGATCCATATTTAGAGTTGTGCCTCATTTATTTGAATCGTTGAGGGTTGGCTACTCATTCTCCGGCAGTTGTCTTATGGTATCGTTGAGGGCTGCTCATTCAAAATGCCAAGGTTGATTGTTGATGACCCACATCATCTATGCGTGATCCTCAAATTTGAACAGGAATAAGTTGTGAGTCCATTCTCATAGGAGTGGGATGGTACGAGATACCGAAAAAATTTTGTCGTCATATTGTTACCGTACCGTAATTATCAATATACCAAACTTTGGTATACCAAAATCTCGGTATATCGTACCATACCGAAATTTTACGGTAAACCGTTACCGTAACAAATATTATTAATTAAAAAATATATAAATATTAATAATATTATTATTTAATTAAAAAATGAGTTCCAAGGCAACTTTTCACCGCTACGTGGACGACAACCATTAAATTGATGGTTTAGGTAATAATACTAATTAGCTTTACAAAGATGCATTTTATAGGTGATTCAATTCATTTGCATTTGATAACTAACTGTTGTGGGATATCAAAATGGTTGCACATTTATAGATGTTTTCATTTATATGTGTTTTTATTCTTTATCAGTGGGATACTTTATTATGTAGGATAATAACTTTAAAAAGATTACGCATTTTTTTGTTGTTTTTTCTTCTTGCCATATTTCTTTTAAAACTATTTATTATTATTATTTTCTTCTAACCCAATTTACGATTACATGTCATGCGATCTTATCAACTCGCTACTTTTTTATCATCATCAAACTAAAATTGTTATTAACTTTTGTTTAAATATTATTGTCAATTTTTTATTATATTCTATGCTTCTACATGTGCAACAATATAATATAAATTATTTTTTTAATAACTATACACAACTAAGTAAAATGTCCATCTATATGAAAATGTTAAATGAAAGAATTGATATTGTGAATCATTATAATACCAAAATATGTCTAACACTAGTATTATTTATGTTCAAATAATAACTTTTTAATATAACAAAACTATTACGATAATTTACATCATAACAATCAAACTATAACAAAATAAATATGAAAAATAAAAATGTACTAATAATTATTAAAAATTCAATTTAAGTGTTATTCTTAAAATATCTCAATAACAAAAACAAATTGAATGAGAGAGAATAAGAATTAAAATTAAAAAAATATTTTATATGAAATAAATATATATGATTAATACTATTATATATAAATAATATTATATTATATAAAATAAAATTAATATTTATATATTTGGTACGATATATAAACTTTATACCCTATATTTTAGAATATTGTACCATTAATATTTTTTCGATATAATATATACGATATAACGATATTTTCCCACCCCTACATTCTCGTGCCTCCTTTGTGGTCTAGGTCTAGCGAGTCATGTTCACCTTGGGAAGAATCCATTTCGAAAAGACTTCGCTCAGCTAGAAATAGAGGAAGGGAAGTTTTGAGATTGTTTTGCAGCTAAAAGAGGAACAAGAACCCTAGCTGGAGGGGAGGAAGCTCTCACCAAGAGAGAGAAATATTTTTGTCAACATTAAATTCATAAAATAAAGATAGCACATAATTGCTATTTTGCCCTTATAAAAACAGAAGAAATAGATCTGCACTAATCTTAAACATCGGTACCGCCCAATTCCCAAAGATAAGGCTACTATAAAATACTACCTCCGTCCCGCGTTATTAGTCTCATATGATTTCGGTACAGGAACCAATGTTTGTGAGTGTAGTGGAATTAATATTTTATTGATGAGTGTGAAAAAATTTGCCATTTTAGGAAATGGAACTAATAGAGTGTGACAGACCAAAAAGGCAAATGGGACTAATAGAGTGGGACGGAGGGAATATAATCATATAAATTAACAAAAATATTAGAATTAACTAGTACTCCCTCCGTCCCATCCAATTAGATACTTTTCATTTCGACACATAAATTTTGAAATTAATACTCCCTCCGTCCCACCTCAATTATCCCACTTTCCTTTTTCGTCTGTCCCACCTCAATTGTCCTATTACTTAAAAAGGCAACTTTTTCACACTCAACAATAAAATATTAATTCCACTCAACTTACTTTACACTAACACTCCTTGATTATTGTGCCCAAAGTCACCGGAACAATTCAGCCGGGACGGAAGGAGTATTTAGTAACTAATTGTGGTCGATAATAAAATTGACAGTCGTAATTTACTTCTGTAAGACTTGAACAAGTTAATAACAATTTTTAATTTTATTAACGACCATAATTAGCTACTAAAAACTAGCTCCAAAATTCATGTGTCAAAAAAAAGTAGCTAATCGGATGAGACGAAGGAAGTAATAAAACTCCAATAGAAAAAAAATAAAAACACGGTAAGTAGATATTGTACGACGTCAAATCCACATGAATAAAAGCATTAAACTAGCTAGTAATAATACAAAGGAAGAAAACGATACAGTTATTAGATAAAGATAGAAGAGAAGCGGAGTTGGTGATGATCTAAACAACACAAGGGAGTTTGAAATATTTAAACCCCAACACTCCATCAATGGCTAGGCGACCGATCCCTAGCCGTATAATCTGCTGCTGCTGCTGCTGGGTGATACGGACTCCTGCTTCCGCTACGACTTCGACCACGACCCCTCACAGGAGATCGTCCACGACCTGGACTCTGGCTGCGGCTTCTTGATCCATACGGTGACCGTTCCCTTACTGGACTTCCACTGCGGTTCCTTGCACCCTCAAAGTTGGGGGATTGCTCCCGCGCTGGAGATCGAGAGTAAGACCTACCCCTGCTGTACCTTTTCTCACGGGGGGACACAGACCTGCATACAGTTTCAATACACAATAAGCAGCTCCCAAAAAAAAAATCAAGCATAACCTGCAGAGCATTCAATAAAACCAGGCAAGTTTATTTTTTGTGATAGTATGTAGACAGAGTGTGTTTGAAACTAGAGTCACGGCTATGAAAGCTTCAACGAGAGAATTGTCTCAAGCAAATGTCAAAAAAATAATATTCAAAATGCTAAAAGCATATCATATTTCTATTCAAGTTCCTAAAATCTAGGTTCAACTGCCTCTCAGAAATGCATATTTACACAAGCACAAAATGAAATGCATTCATACAAAAGACATCGCAAACAAATAACCATACCTTGAATACCCCCGCTTAGGAGAGAAGTACTCACGGCCACGTGATGGAGACCTTGGATAACGTGGAGGTGGCGAACGGGAGGAGTACCTGGGAGAGCGAGAATAACGTGGAGGGGATCTCCTTCGATCATAAACACGACCTCTACTACTACAAGAACAAAAGATGCAGAATATTAAAAATAAGCTCAGTAAATATTATCTTTGTTTTCTTTGAAAGACCATAAAAAAGGAACAGTTTTTATATTTGATACTCCAAGGATGTGATAATTTTTTTCAAAAACCATAAGGCTATCACCCATTACTGCTTAACTGGTAAAATATTTTGGTACATATTCCTCATTCACCATGAAGGAAGGTAATATGTTCCAAAATAAAAGTAATTAGGATATCGCATTCAGATAGCTTAGTAGGCCTATGTATGGAGGATCGTAGAACATTCAAGCAATCATGTCAATCACAAGAAAACATGACAGAGTTGCAATTAAAGATCACAAATATAAATGCAGAAACTAACCCCCCTCGTTCTCGAGCTCTCATTTCAGTTGGTTTTTTTCTATTCTCCTCAGCAAAAACAACAGTAAGTTCCCGACCTTGCATTATTGTGCCATCCATCTGATACTTAGCATCTGCAGCATCAGCAGGGTCGACATATTGAACAAACCCAAAACCTCTAGGATCACTGCAGTAAAACAAAGTGACAATAAAAGAAGTAAATGAAAAGGTAACATAATACAATTGAGCTAAACAACCAAATAACTACAAAGCACAAAAGCTGAGCAAAGTTACTATATACCAAACTAATCCAAGTATAAAAGGTATGTTCAGTGTTGTTTGCACCAGCACACTTACTATCTCCATACAGATATATCAATTAGACATTAGTACGAGCGAGTGCTGTACATGTTCATGTACCAAGGAATTTCCCAAAATTGAACATAATTTCAAGAATTACGTGAGCTATAGAAATGCACTGTAGGATTGCACCTTTAGATATAATTAAGGGCTTCATTGAATACATGTCTACATGTAGTTCAAAGGCAACAAGAAAATCAACCAAATAGTGAAAATAAGTGAAAATACAGTAGCACAGTTGGAACTACCTTATATCCTCTAAGATTCACAAGCCTCAAATTAATAGCTCAAAATAATTCCAAGAACATGGAAGGCCATCATAAGCGCATAAACAAGCACTTAGCAGCTGACCTTGGGAGAGATAATTTAAGATGACTTGAAAATCTTCAAGACTTGAAATCTTGATATCTTCACATTGTATTCAAACAAGAATCCTTCCAATCTTCATTACCAATTACATCACCTTCAACTCCTTATAACTTGATTGACGTCAAGAGACCTCTTACTATTAGAATGTGTCACAGAACTCTTACTACTTGATTGATGCCTTCATAACTCTTATTTCACTGCTAAATCTCAAAGGACTTAATAAAGATATCCAATTTAAGAAGATAAAAAACTAAAAGAAACTTCTAAGGAATGAAAACTAACTGTTTACAATTTGCAAGAATTTCTCAACATACTATTTTATGGATAATAAAGAAGTGCAAATCCCAACAATGTAGAAAGGAAAGACCAACATCATAAGAAGCTCACCCAGTATAATAGTCCCTTGGCAAATAAACATCCTTAATCGGGCCAAATTGCCCAAATGGCCTCCTCAGGTCCTCTGGCCTACACACCAAGAAATTAAAAATGATAATGGCCTTTTGTCTCCACATTCATCCATGAATCATGGCCTGTAGGGCCCCTCTAATAGTGATTCAGAATAGGAAAATTCCGGCAAACAGACCTGCAATCATGACGAAGATTGCGAACTAAAAGGCTTGTGGGGGCGTCTCCTCTACCGTGACGTCCTCCTCCTCTTGGTGGGCTCCGTCCTCTTCTTCCATAACCTCTTGGCGGTGAAGGGGTGTAGCTCCTTCCCCTCATTTGGACAATCACAAGCTCCTGAAGATAGGAAAGTGTTCAGGAAAAAAGAAATGAACCAATGGAAGCACATGAACTAGATAAGAAAAAAGCACACTTAAGTATCTTTCAAAGTGACAGAAAAGTTAAATTAACAACTAAAAAAAGCATAAAAAATCTTATTACAACAATAGAAAATAAAATGATAAAAATAGAATGATCAGGTTGAGCAACTAAAATTGAATAGTTAACAATCAGGCAATCACTTTAATGTTTTTCTGATACCGTCATATCTGGACTTGCACACACTGTGTTGAGTTACAGTAGAGCAAAAACCAAGATTTTAGACAAAAACTTGCTTTAGGCAAGTCTAAAAGGTTTAGACTGGTTTTATCCATACCCAAATGGGTTCACCGTTTATTAATCACCAATTAGGGTATATTAGATGGGTTTGGGTTGGGTTAATGTATAAAAACCGCCCTAAACTGAGACCTTCCCAAGATTTTATAGGAGGGAAATTTATGCCAACCACAACTACACAAACAAATAACAAAAATATATCATAAACAAAAAATGAAAGTAAAATATAATAAAAAAGAATGATCAGCTAGAGCTAATACATGATAAATAGCTATCATAACAGCTATCAAACCTTTAAGATCATCACGTCATTCTGTAAATACAGAAATTTGAAAATCAATAGCGAAAAAAATTAGGAAGATAAAACAAGTAAGAACAATAGCTAAAGCTTAAAAACGATAAATACACATCATAAAAGCTATCAAACCTATGTGAATCATCTCATTTTTTATTGCCGAAAATATAAAATCAACGATGAGAAAAGAAATCATAAATAAAAAATGAAAGTAAAACATAATATACAAGAATGATCAGCTAGAGCTAATACATGATAAACAGCTATCATAACAGCTATCAAGCTATTGTGATATAAAATAGAAAATAAAGTTCTATGTTCATCAGATAGAAGAAATGAATTAATCATTATTTGAATTGCTGCATTAAAACTTGCGTCAGAAATAAAATAGGACAAACACCGAAAAGGAAATAACAGACGCAATGTTCAACAACGAGGCGAGAAAATCGAGAACTGTCGAGATTTTATTAAAGGAACCAACCACATGCTCTAATAGGATGAGCAAGACATAATGAAACAATACCGAAAAAGAATGTGAAAAAAACCCTAAAACCATAAACAAAATTTCAGAAGTTGAGAGAATGACAATAAAAAGGCTCGCAGAATAGATGAAATACACAGATCTCAACATTAAAGAAACCCTAATTGAAATAATGTCTTCTCGAATTCAAATTGGAATACGATTCAAAAAAAAATTTAGGAATTCCAATCTAGTGAAATATGGGTAATGAGAATGCAATCGACGGTAAAAGATTTTCACCTTAATGCAAAAGCAAATACGAATCCTCTTCTAGAAAGAGCGAGAGATGGAGAAAGAGCGGCGGGTGAAGAAGAGAGTAAAAAATTACTGCTGGGATGGTAGTAGGGCAAATGATATTTATAGGCACAACTAGTATCGTACCCGTACGTTGTACGGATCAAATTATATATTTAAAAACATATATCGTAATTATAAAAAAATTGCATAATAATTGAAAAGAAGTTTATGCCATAAGTTTTTTTAGACTTGATTGAATACATCTTTTGAAATAGTCTTCTTAAAAAACTAAAATCTGAAGTGGTTCCAATTTGTCACACATGAATTTGCCATAAAATTGATGATAATAAATATTTTAAGATGGACAACATGTTTCAGTAGTATCTCTTGAAATGTTTTGTCATAGCATTAAAAAATAAAATAATTACCAAACAATAAATGAATATATAAATCTAACTATTAAAACAAATCAATGATTTCCATGCATTTAATCATATAAGTTATCATCTAGGTACAGGATTAGAAAAGTTTCATATTCTCTGAAATATACTTTTTGAGAGTTGTCATATTTTTTAAAAGAATTTTGACTTTTTGAGTAATATTATTAGCAATGGCTAGAGAATGACATATACTCTTTATATGTGATAATTCTGGGGCTACCTGCCCAATTAAGCATTCGAGATGATATCAAATTTTTATAAGCCAAGAAATTAACAATAATAATCATGACGTTAAAAACTCTATACTTTAATCGAATATTTTTGGGTGTGGATGACTCGAAACTTTGTTTCACATATATAATAAATGAGTTATGTATTATTTAAATAGCTAAAATACTAATAATAAAAAGTAAAGTTTATTAAATAAAGATGTATGAGCTCAACATAAAAGTAAAGAAACTGATGAATACAAATAAAAGTGCAACTAAAAGATACCTTTTTTCTTGAAAATTAGATCTATACCCTAAATCCATCCCAAAGATATAAATCAATGTAATATTCCTTTCGTCCCACATAAATTTTCTACTTCTACTTTTTCATCCGTCTTCTTATATTAGTTAATTTTTTTTAAATAGTAAGTTTTTAACACTCATCAATAAAATATATATTCCATTACCACTTACATATATTAGTTATCGTGCCCGGTCAAAATATTAGAATTTAACCGGAAGGAAGGGAATAATATTTTATACTTGCATTGATCCATCAACAAAGAAAAAAGGAATAAAAAAGTATAATAAAAGTGACGTATTTTGTAATATTATTTGAGTATTTTTTGGATTAAATCTCTCAGCAATCTTAAAGTGACAGCAAATCTCTTAATGTCCTCACTTGTTTGATGAATTTGTGCTCCCAGTTCCATGCATAATTTTAACATATAAAGATGTTATTAATATTTGATTAATAATATATGCTTTTATCAAATATAAATAGTGACAAATTTTTTTTTTGAAGGGTAAATAATGACAAATTGTGACAGCTTTATGCCAAAAAAAAGAATCTGTAATTTGTTGTAAGAAATTTTATTCCAAATCATATTTTGTATTCAGCTCAAAATGTATTTTGCTTAATTAATTTAAACAATATTTCACATGACACTTTTCCATAGTTTTATTGGCCAACCTTTTCAAAGTTACTAACTTGAGCCCAATTCTTCTCCCTATTCCGATAACATATAGCCCAAGTTAACTGGTTTGCATTGCCCCTTCATTCAAATCCCTGAAACCGTCGTTTTGCGTCTCGCCGCTTGAGATTCCATTCTGGATACGTGTGTCACGCTGATCAAACCTTCTAATCACCCCGTCGCTTCGACATCTCCTTTATGAGAGCAGCCTCGAAAGACCTCACGATGAGCTGCGTCCAGCCGCTCCTTTAGTGTTGGGAGAGGTCACCGCTTGAACGGCAAATGATCCGTACATGGTAGCTGTGAGATGTACATAATTAAACCTTGGCGAGTTGAAGTTATACGAAATTAGATAAACGCTTGCCTGAATAGATAAACTCGATATATTTTCCAATGATTCGCAGTCGCACAGCTTGGAATGGCTGCACATGAGGCGTATTCCAGGAAACTTTTGTTTGCGTCGTGGCTGTTGTGTGCGGCCTTGACATCCACTTCTTGTTTCTTTCAGATTTTGCTACCCATGTGCAGTCTGATTCAACGATTGTATGGGTTAGCCATGGGATTATTTAGTTCGATTTTCTTTTGTACAGAGGAAGAATGGGAGATTGGATTGGGAGTTACTGGATGGCACTGCGGAGTGCATACAGAGGTATTTATTGATTATTTTAGAGCCATTTTCATGTTTGAAATTTGAATTCTTGGAATTGGGAATGCCGAAAGTTGATAGCATGTTTGAAATTTGAATTTTTGGTTTGTAAAAAGATTTTGACTTCTTGGAATGGGGAATGCAAGAGTTGCAGATTGAAAGGATTGATATTACGGTTTTTCAGCCTATCACAGTGGGAATTTTAATTTAGCCAGATTTCGATAAATTTTGTCACTGCATGTTACTTTCATTAGCTGCATGAAAAATGGGCGGTCAATTTGGCTTTGGCGGGATTTACTCACTACTCTAATTTAGTATATTAAGTAGATGATACACGTGTCTTTTCCTTCCAATTTTTATATAAACTTTTTTTTAAGAAAAATAAAGAAGAAACAAAACGTCGTCGTTGTGTGCCACAGAATTTTCTCAATCCCTCAAATAGGAGTGCATGACCAGATCCGAACCCGAAAAACCAATCTGAATTGATGATCTGGTCAGGTCTGTCATGATCGGTTCGGGTATCGGTTTCAAAATTCACCTGACTATTTTTTGGGTTGGGCTCGAGTGCCACCCGATCCGACCGAATTAATATTCATATATGATAATATAATATATTTATATTATATAATAAATAATAATACATCTACCTATTATACTAAGAAGTCTCGAAATAATTCTCGCTCAATTTTTTTAAAGGTAAATTCTCATATGAGACGGTTTCACTATTCTCATAGTTATCAAATTTTCTCTCTTGCACACATGGAATTTTTGTGTAGTCCAACAGCTTTAATGGCAAGCAAGCCAATTCCTCACTTTAAATAATTATACATCTATATCTGCCATTGACAAGCAAGAACAAAAGGTTTGCTTTTCATAGTTTTTGTTGTTCTTTCTCTCTTATTCTTTTTTATTCAAGTTTACGAAGACATAAAAATAATATAGGATCCTTCAGTTTTCAATGTTACATAGTATTTGTGTTGGGGTGGGCTCCCAACTATGTGTTTCTATGATAAGCCCAATTGCTGGAAACTTGCAGGTGCTGAGCTAGTATTGCAAGTCTGCTGAAGTTGCGTGCTCGAAGCAATGCTGAATGCTAGCTATGCTGAGTGCTGAATGCTGGCTGCTGGATGTTGAGTGCTGAGTGCTTGATTGCTGGAAGCTAGCGATGCTGGGATGCTGGAATGCTGTTGACTTTCAACATCCACTGATATTGGGAGAAGAGAATGTTGTTGCAGTCCCCAATGTAATTTATTGTAGCTTCTTTAGGAAGCTTCTTTTCAACAACTTAGATAGATTATTCTCTACAATTTCAGAGAGAATAACAGAGAGAGAAAATAGGAGAGGAGAAAAAGGAAGATTTTTCTTTTTGTGATCCTAGTGCCTTCGTAAAATTGTAAAGGACTAGAATCAAGATTAGAGTCGGGTAGAACTCTTGTACTCGTTCTTTGTGATAGTGGATTTCTTGGTGGACCGTGAGGTCTCGTGGTTTTTATCTCTTCATTTTGAAGAGAGTTTTCCACGTTAAATTGGTGTGTTTTTTTATTTCTTTTATTCCTAGTTTCTCAAAATTTCTTAGGCTAGAATTTTATGCTCCAGTCAGATTCTAGTAAATCAGGAAGGTGTTGGTTTTGCTTCCGCTTGTTGCCTGTTTGGTTTTTTTTCATTTGCAGACCACTTTCCCAACAGAGTGGTATCAGAGCCACGAACTCTGATTTACTAGAATTATGGAGGTGAACACTAGCAAGATGATTTTGTTGAATGCTATGAACTATCATAGCTGGAAGGGAAAAATGAAATATCTCTTATTTGTAAAGAGTATGCATCTACCAGTGTTTTCTTCGGCCAAGCCAGATTCCAAAACCAAAGAAATGTGGGATTTTGAGCATCAACAAGTCTGTGGATTTATTCGAATGTGGGTTGATGACAATGTGAGGAATCTTGTCGCGAATGAAGTCGATGCAAAGAAGCTGTGGGACACACTTGAAAAATTGTATGCCTCAAAGACAAGGAACAACAAGTTGTATCATTCGAAGCAGTTGATAAATCTGAAATATGCTGAAAGTACACCTATCTCCAATCATGTGAATGAGTTTCAGGGTGTATTAAATCAACTGACAAATCTTGGTGTCAAATTTGAGGATGAAATACTTGGTTTATGGTTGCTCAACACTTTACCTGATTCATGGGAGACCTTCAGGGTCTCACACACTAACTCTGCTCCCAATGGTACCATGTCATTTGAATATGCTAAAAATGGTATTCTAAATGAAGAAGTCAGGAAAAGAACTCTGGGATCGTCATCGCGGACTGAGGTTCTGGTTACAAAGCAGAGGGAGAGACAACAAGTGAGGGGTCAGCCCAACAGGGGGAAAAGTAGGAGCAAGTCCAAGTCCAAGTACAAGGACATTGAGTGCCATTTCTGTCACAAGAAAGGTCACATGAAGAGAAATTGTTGGAAGTTAAAGAACAAAAATGCAGAGAGTAGTAGCAAGTCTGAAGAGAGCAATGTTGATCGAGTTGCCACTACTACAAGTGCTGATCTTGTCATTGTTTATGATGATTGTGATGTGAATCTGATCTCTTCTACAACCAACTGGATCGGTGACTCTGGAGCTGCTGTCCAACATAGAGGCGATCTCCGGAGAGTGAATTCAACGATTGAAGAAGTGTTGCTTGATGTCGTTTAGGTTGGTTAATAAGTATTGTAATCGAATTAATTCTAATGAGTGAACTTAGAAGATATTCGAGTCTTTTGTTGTCTTTGATTTCCTTCGTAAAACTCAGTTTTATTTTAGTGAAATTACTTTCGCCATGAGGCACTCTGGGGTTAAGCATTTAAGCAATAAATCTCAGAACATATTCAAATCCGCTGCGTATCTAATTCTAACTTAACGTGTTAAACTTTTCTGTAGCTTTAACACTAACATGTTTCTGTAAAATTTTGGCACCACTTTAACATATCCGTCGTGCGTAACCCATAACATATTTTTAAACCCACGCTTTACGCAAATTAATGTATGGTATCTTATTTTATGACATTAACAAATAATTAACAAAGTTATATTTTTTAACCATTCTTTTTAAATATTGAATTTTTATATATCAATATCACATTTGATATACTATAATATAAATTATTTTCTATCTTATACGTGCACTACAAAAATAATTACTCCATTTAATTACGACGGATTTGTGATCAAAAGGAATTTGAGTCACTAATCTCCGACGGTATTACGACAAGTTTGCGGCGGTTTCTAATTTTAGGATTTAAGTAAAAATTTGCAATTATAATTGTGCTGGCTAAATTCTATGACTACAATTTTGGTAGTAAAATATAATTTATTATTATTTTTTTAATATTTACTACTTCATTTGTGATCAACTGTTTAGTCGATATTCGATCCTAGTTTTTTAGGATTTAGGTTATCTGAATTTCCCTCGAATCTTCAGCGACCACAGCTTCGTCTCCGACCATCACGTCCTGGCGCGCCTCCGTCCATCACCGACTCCGACGGTAAGCTCGTTCCCTTTCTCTCTCGATCTCTCTCTCTTTCCGACCTTGTCTTAATTACCAACACTGGTGCAGTTGACCTCGGTCAGCCGCCGCGCCGGTGCTCCGTCGCCGTTTCACCGTTGTTGA
Source organism: Plectranthus barbatus (assembly GCA_026898455.1). Classification (NCBI taxonomy): domain Eukaryota; kingdom Viridiplantae; phylum Streptophyta; class Magnoliopsida; order Lamiales; family Lamiaceae; genus Plectranthus; species Plectranthus barbatus. The sequence continues at coordinate 189,842 of JAPKLW010000620.1, read as the reverse complement.
ACCTCAGGTATCCTCCTCCTTCTTCTCATTTCATTTCATTTCATTTCATGCCTGTAATCGTGAAGATATTGGATGTTGATGAAAAGAAGTGGTTGCTTGGTTTGGTTTAGAACTCTTTCAATGAATTGACTCGTATTATTTGTTGAAATAGTCCCTGTTGTTGTCCCTTCTTCCACGCTCGAGATATTCCAGCTGATACTTGCTGCTGAAAGGTCGTCTATAATTCTGAATATATAATGAAAAACCATGTTGCAGTATTAAGATATAAAGAAGTAGAAGCCTCATTCCTCTTGTGGACTATTGAATCCATAGTTTATTGTTGCATGTTAACTCCATTGACTGGATATATTAATGAGTTGTTGTTTACAATTTTAGTCACTGAAGCTTCAGATAAATAAATCAGTCCATCTCAACAGCAGATAAAGGTTAGATGTTGTTTATCAATGAAGCCTTGCTAAAGGGGAATATTAGTCTCTTTTTAATCATTTTTGTTATGCATAATGAGAGAATAATGTTAACTGATTATCTCTACGATTTATTCTGTATTCTTTAATAAACTTATCCTTCATATGTATATCGACCATTCTTAAATAGCTAAAGCTAGTGGACTGGATTAGGAGATTTAAATGAGCCAAGCAAGTAGAGACTTAGCTCTCCCTCTATCAAAGCTTAGATAGCTTTGCTAAATCTTGTTTAATTATGTGTTTGATGGGGGAAAAAATTGATAACTTAAAATTGATTTGTTTATTAATAGGAATACTTATGCTGGGGTAGCAACTGACTTTTGCTGGCAGACTTTAGTAGCGTGAGTGATTTTGCAGGGCCCTGCTTCTATTGTTAGTCATCCATCCCACCTAGATAAGTTACAGATCATATGTGATTGTAAAAATCAGCTGCCACATGGGAAACATTAGCAAAATGGGCAGCCTAGGTCCCTCCTCTCCCTCGGCCTCCGTATCCTTCTGCTGCTCTATCAAGGTTGCTGATGTTGAATCCTTCTCTCCTTCTTCCTCTATTTTTCTTTGGATAAATTGTTTGTTTTGAGCTGTTTTTATAGGTCATTTTTTTAACTTGCAATGTTCTATTTTATTTATTTTTTATTTTTTTATTTTTTCTCTTTATCCTATAAACTAGCAAGGGAATGTAGAGCTGATTGTGAACTTATGTAGTTCCCAAAAACATCATGTAAGGCTGAACGAAAGATAACCTGGTAAAAGAAAGTCCCGTTAAGGTAGACTGTTTATTGGTAATAGTGAAAATACATGTATCCACACATATAACATGGTTCTAACAATTATGTGTAGCTTTTCGAGGTGTGACTTTGATATCTTGATTAAATAATTAAGTAATCATAAAATCTGTCGCATTACATTAGGTTTCTTATTTGCGAAAAATAGTTTCATAACAATATCAGTTTTGGAGAAAATTGTTTTGGCAATTTGTAAGTCACTCGTTGCTAATCAAATTCTCAGATGATCTTTTGATGTAACATGAGTTTGGCCAAATATAGTTTATAATTTGATTTAGCTGGTGGTGATGGAGGTGGTGGAGGGGGTGATTTCTTATCACTTGAACTCGCCTGCATTAGGAAAATAAGCATTGAAACTTGAGTGGTGCAAGTCTAGGATGCATATTTAATATTTTGTAATGTATGGAAAGTGGAAACAATACCTGAGTAAGGATCCTTTGTTCCTCTTGTGATGAAACCTACGAAAACTCCAAGATTTAAATAACGAAGAAGTAAGAGAAACAGCATATAAACCACACAACTTACCTCGGTGTTGATCAGAAGGAAGCAGGCGAGGACAAGAAGCACTGCTTTTGAAGCCATATCTTGTGATGATTTCAAGAACAGAATGGATGATGTTATTGCATTATGTGCACATATATATATATACTGAAATGGTGCAGTGAGACATATTGTAATGGTGCAGCTGTAAGTGTACGAAGCCACGTGCAGCAGTTCTCGATTCACTTAAACAAATATATCTGTGTTTTAACTCTGCAGTTACACTACCAGGCCTTTCTTATCTTGGGAAGTTTGCTGTCGGCTGTATTTATCTACTGTTTAGACACAGATTGTGTGAGTCTGTAGTCAATAAGCTAGGCTGGCATGGCACCGACATCCTAGCGTCTTGTTTGAGCTATAATTAAGAATAAGATAAGTTACTCCATAATTAAAAACAGTGTCGAGTGAGATATGTGTTATGAACTGAGATCCATGTGATGTCACATGACATTGGGAGTAATCAGTCAAAATTAGTTAGATTTGATCTCTAAAAAAAATTATCAACTCTGCACTGCAGTCTGCACATGACCTGTTTCTTTGCAAGTTGCAGCTGCAGGAAACATTTGAGAGAGAGAGAGAGGTTTCCCACAATGAAAATGCTACATTTTAAAACATTTGTTAACATCAAGTTGTTGTAAGAGCCAACCCTTAAGTGCAGGTTATACATATAGTCCCGTGTTACTAAACATTTGATTTCTGTGATATCTCTGTTTTTATAGCTAATCAGTCTGTCTTTGACTGTATGCGTCTGAATGTGATTTGTTTGTTTTTCTCTCTGTGTAAATATGATCTGATTTCTGTATGAATTTCAGCATGGCCATGTAATAAGCAAAAAAAAGGACTTGCATTGCATGTAGTTCCTCTACACATTTGCTAAAATAGATAGATTTTTGAAGATATTATATGTATACATATATAATATTTTATTTTTTAATTTTTGATGGAATATTATGAGTCTCATATTTTTTATTAGTTGATTTTTTGATATCCAAGGTGGATGTATTTTGTTGATCAGACACACACACACAACAACAAAAACAAAAATGTTTTAGTAATAAGGGTGAATTGGCAGAGTTGGTGTTCGTTTCCCTGTAGTCCTGGTTTGAGTTCTAGTGATTTGGGACCATGTGCTGTAGTGCTGGTTTGAGTTCTGTCCTTGCCTGTAAATGATGTTTGCTTCAACCTCCCTACGCGGTTGTTAGGCATAAACCATCTAACTCTGAGGTTCTTTTAAACTACTAGTAATTCTCATGTTGGTTGTTTTTCTATCTTCCTTTCTTTTAAACTACACAGAAAAGAAAGGGAAAAAGAAAAGGAGAAACATTCTTGATACCTTTTATGTGTTTCAGTCCTCTTTTTTGCCTGCTACAGCTTGTGCTAACCTTCAGAGGTTCTGCTTGTGCAGGGCAGGAAGGAGAGTTGGTTTATTCCTACTAAATTAGCCACCAATCTCTCTGTTAGCTTAGCAGACACAACAGCCAGAAAAGAGGTGTGTTCTTGAAGTTTTGGTTCCTTTTGTTGTATATCAATTGTTTCTCTTTCTGTGACTCTGTTTTTCTTGATCATGTATACTCTTGAATAGTTTATATGCCTTCCATTTCTGGTTTTTGTCATATCTATGTTCTTATTTTATTTTTATTTTTCCCAGGTTTGATATAATATAATTTCATAGTGTGTTTGTTCGTCCTAAGGAAACTAGCCGAGATTTTATCTGAATTCTGTGCAAGAATTATGTAGCATTGCCTGTTACTGTTGATTGATTAATGATTTTTATACTGCCAACTGCTGCTTCTGTGCGATTTTCTTTTTTTTTTTTTCTTTTGGTTGCATTTGATTTTTACGCCATTTCTGTGCTGTCTTTTTTGTTTATTTAATAATTTTGCTAAAACCTAAATTTACTAATTTAGTTAAAAACTAAAGTCCGTCGCGAATTGGTCGCGAAATTTTGCGACCAAAATGTGGTCGGATTTTCATCGCAAAAAACTTGCGACGGGTTTGTGTGTTGTCGTAATTGTTTTTGCAACCAAAAGATTTGTGACAGGTTGTTTTGGTCGCGAATCCGTCGCAAATTAACTTATTTTTTTAGTGGTCAAGCTATATATATATATATACATGTATAAATTTAATAAAAATTAAAATAAGTATATTAAACACAAAATCTATTAGATTTGATTTAAATATTATTCTATAAACGGTATTATATTTGCATTATTTAAGAAATCTATCTATAAATATACTAAATGAGAATAGTTTCAAGTATTTACATTGTTGCCATTTTCCTGCTCAACAACATCACATCAAATAAACTTCAATTTTATATCTCATTTTCACTTAATTTATTTGCTATTTTTTTCATAGAATATATACAATAACAAAAAAATAAAAATCTAATAAAATTATATTTGTCATTATATTAAAATATTACACTTCACTGTATATTTATTATTTTTTTAATAGTATGAGTATAATTTGAATGTGTTGTTTTGTAAATTAAACACCATTTGTAGGTTTTTTTGTTGAATATACTATTATTATTGTTATTAAGTTTAGATATATGGCTGAACTTATAATATCGAAATTAATATACTAACATATAATATTAATGAATAAATATTACACCTATTTTAAATGTTATTTAAAAAATGTATAAATATAAAGTTTGTTAATCATATTTTGATATTATAAAATAAAATTTCTATATGTTTAATTGGCACATCACACATGCATAAATTTATTATTTTTATTTATATTTTAAAACTTTAAGTGTATAAAATTTAACCGTGCAACGCACGGGTGAAATTCTAGTATTAAATATAATTAATAAGTGAGATATAATATTTTAAAAAAGAGTGACAAATATATTTTTTATTTTTTTATTATTGTTTATTGTATATATTATACTCCCTCTGTCCCAAGTAAATTGTCCACATTTCCTTTTTCGTCTGTCTCACAATATTAGTCCACTTTCCTAAAATAGCAAATTTCTCACACTCATCAATAAAATATTCATCCCACTATCACCCACTACTACTCACATGCATTGGTTATTGTGCCCGGTCAAATGTGGACAATTTGACCGGGACGGAGGGAGTATATTTGTGTGTTATAATAGAATAAATAACAAACAAAATAAAAATAAAAAATAATAAAATATTTTGACGTGATTTTTATTTATTTTTTACTAATTTGCTGAAACATATATATAGATATATATAAATGAATAGATTGAGATATTATATATTTTTTTTGCTGTATTTCTATATAATTAAGTTTCATATCATATAGTATTAAGTTATTTCCATAGATAAAAATAAATCTTGAAAATTGGTTCACCTTTTTAATATCTTTTAATTATCTTGGATTATTTCTTTTTGAAATAAAGAATTAAATAATTTGTCTCAATATGGGATAGTATATCGGAAACATTTTTTTAATTATTATATGATATACTTGAAATTTCCTTAAAATTAAATAAGAGATGAAAATAAAAATTTTTAACAACTATTTTGATGAGGTGGTTAATATATTAGATAAAAAAAATGCTGGAAATAATTGTTCCCTCCATTTTTTCTAATAGCTATTTCTCTACTTTAATATATCGATATTAGATAAATAGTTGATATTAGACTTTTGAGTTGTAAATGATAGATAAATGATTGTTTGTGATATAAGATGATTGATGTTTAATATTTAATATTGACAATTTATCAATGGTTTTATGAAAAATTGATGTTTTTATTTGTAGTTAGTAGTTTAATTTTAGATTGATACTTTTTTTTCCCCTAAAATTGGGGTGGACTATAACTATAATGGGTCGCTGGATTTTATATGCATTTTTTAAAAATATTTAATACTAACGGGTTTTGTTTTAAAATTGGTTGGATTATAACCATAATGAGAGTTTTTTTTTTTTAAAACACCAAAATAATTTTTGCGGGAATAAATTTGATGTCATGTTTGCTTTAGTATATAAATATATATATATATATATATATATATATATATATATATAGATATATAGATATATATATAGATTTGATGGGAGCTTTATTTTAGGTAATTTTATAATTAATTTTTTTAATTAAAATTATAAGAATAAAATTGGAATATTATATTTTACATTTTAAAGGAACTGTAAGGAAAAATGTGACTGTGTTTAGAATTATCATAATTGTAATCATAATGTAAAACAACGACATATATCTCGAATTATAAATATGTGAGGCTAAAATATGGAGGAATAAATAAATATTTGTTAATCCAATAAAATACAGAAATATTATTAGATTAAAAATAAATTTGCCAAATATTATTAAATAAAAATTACAATTTCATAATTTGAGGAATAAACTAAAAATTTATAGCAAAGACAAAGAAACGGATAATATTATTAGATTAGGTCTAAACGGTTTAGGCGGGTTTTATCCTACCCAAATGGGTTGACCCATCCCAAATAGAGTTTATTAATCCCAATTAGGGTATATTATATGGGTTTAAGTTTTGGTTAATGGATAAAACCCGCCTAAATCGTTTAGGTCTGTCTAACCCAAGACCTTCCCTTAAAATAATACTCCCTCCGTCCCATTATATTAGGCACGGAGGGAGTAGGCACATGAACCAAGACAAAATCTTAATGAATGCTTAAACAAAGATTAACAAATAAAATATTAATAAAATAATCATTAATGACAAACTAAGAAAAAATCAAGAAATGTTGATAAGGAATGAATCTCTCGTCTGGGACGGCGGTGGTGGTGAGAGGTGGCGGTGGTGAAAGGCGGCTGCAATGGTGGTGCTGGACGGCAGCTGCGATGGTGATGCTGGACGGCAACAGCAGACGACGGCTGGGATTTGGGCGACGGGAAGTGCTAGATCGGAGGCGGTGGTGGTGAGAGGCGTTTGCGTGGTGCTGGAGACGGCGGCTGTGACTTGGAGGCGGTGGTGAGAGGCGGCTGCGATGGTGGTGCTGGACGGTGGCGCAATGGTGGTGCTGGAGACGCCGGCTGACTTGGGCGACCGGAAGTGTTGGATGGGAGGCGGTGGTGAGAGGCGGCGGTGGTGAGTTTGTGTAGAGGGAAGGAGCAGCGGCTGGGTTTGGAAAATTAGAATGAATTTGAGGGGTGAGAATTTAGGGTTTCAAAGGGGTAGGGTAGTAATTAGGAGAAAAATAGAGGGTAATATAGTCATTTTCGGTATAAGTAATTGTAATTAGAATTTGTTAATTTTTTGCCAAAAAGAGAAATGTGCCTAATAAACGGGACGGACCGAAAAGGAAAGTGTGTCTAATATAATGGGACGGAGGGAGTAATTATATTCCGTACAATCCCAAGATATATATTTTAAAGCAAAAACTTGCGTTAGGCAGGCCTAAACGGTTTAGGCGGATTTTATCCTACCCAAATGGGTTGACCCATCCCAAATATGGTTTATTAATCCCAATTAAAGTATATTATATGGGTTTGGGCTTGGGTTAATGGATAAAACGCACTTAAATCGTTTAGGTCTGTCTAACCCAAGACCTTCCCCATATTTTATAAGTTTCTTACGATAAAGCTCAGTTTTATTATTAAGCTTTGCAACCATACAATCTTTAAAAAAAAAAAACAAAAAAAAAACACATGCATCCCCAATTCCCAACCCTAACTGCACGCACCAGTCACTGCTGCGTTCGTCATTCGCACTCCGGGAAACAGTTAAAGAATGGTATAGGCTCTATTTGTTGTGGTCTGTAGAATAGGACTAAACTCCCTGATGACTGAACTTGAAACTTTATGCAAGAAATTTTATCAAACGACAAACGCCATCCTTTGTTGCTTAAAAATGGGGTGAAACCCGACCCACCCGACCGAATTTCGGGTCGGGTGAGAGGGGATGTCGGGCGGGTAGGGCCCGACCCGAGCTGATGCACACCCCTACCCTACCCTCAAATCCGTTCTCTCCTCTCCCTCTCTCTCGAAGAATTCATATAAATTTCTCCAAGGTACGTCTCTCTCCGTATATAACGAATTCCACACGCATACTTTAACTAGAATCAATCGTACGTTTGATTGTTTGATTCCAAATGTTGGTTTAATAATCTTAGGTTTTCCCCATCTGTTTTTTTAGCGTGGCTGTGGGCGTTCGTGTGATTGCCAATTTGATTATTTTGAGATATTATCAACTGCTTTAATTGTTTTTGCCATACTCATTGCGGATCATCAATATGATATCATTTAGTTACTTGTTTTTTTATTTATGAGTGAATTGATTAGCAATATAACTCTTATTTCGTGAAATTCGAAGCTTAGACTAGCAACATTTTATCAGATAATGGTGAAATTACATTAACATGCTGGTGTTAATCTCAGGTGTTGGGATTTCACGGAATCGTAAGTAAAATTCGAACTTATTGAACTATTAATTGAGAATAAGAAAAGCAGACATGGAAGAGCAATTTGTACTGAGAGTGCCGCCAGCTGTTGCTGAAAGAATTGAGCAGCTTTTAAATGATTCATCTACTTCCTCTGAAGACAAGAACTTGGACTTGGTTTTTTCTGGTAATCTACAGAATTCTTTTCTTTACCTTTTATACAACTTGCTTACTTTGTTGTGGTGATTGTCTTTTTTCGAACAATATTGCAATGAGAAGCATAGTATCGTAATTTAAATTCTGGTCATTATTTCTGTGTTCTTTGGTTTTCTGCTGATGTTTTATGCACTTATTTTCTGTAGAGGATGGAAGGACCGGCACGTTTGTTATAGGAAATGACCGCTTCTCTGCATCTCTCCTGGATCTTCCCACTGTTGTGGAGTCATACAAGACTTATGATGATAATGTGTTAATTAAAACTGCAGACATCGGTCAAGTAGGTTGATTGTAGTAACCAAATCTTTGATTTGTTCGTGATAGTCATTGTAACTGTGGTATGCTGCCATTCTAACTTTTTAGAGATGTGCAGATGATAATGGTGAGAGAGGAGGAGGGTGATGGTGTCCCAGAATCAGTGGAGTATAGACATGGACTTACTCCACCTATGAGGGATGCTCGAAGGAGGAGATTTCGTCGAGAACCAGATTTAAATGTATCATGAGATCTCTTTTAATCATTAATTATATTTTCTGTTAGCGCCATTAACAGAAAAATAAATTCTGTTGCATACCTTCACACAAAATTTGTAGTAACTTATATGTGCTGCCAGTGGGTGATTTTATTTGATACATGTTTGAATTTAGCTCACTCTAAATGAACAAACTTATCAATTAATGTATTTTGCAGCCTGAGGTTGTCCGGCGTGTAGAGAAAGATTTGCAGAATATCATGGCTGGTGGAACGGCTGAGAACATTGATATCCTTTTATGTTTTTAACTCTTTGTAGACGTGTGTTCTAACCTTTTCCACCAATATTAGCAATAACTCTCTTGCCTATTTTAGTGACAAAGTTTTAGTAGAACTAGATATCTTGTGGAAGATTATAATAGTTTTCCTGGTAGTTTATTTTAAGTAAGTTCTTGGCTATTTGTTCTATAAGATTTTTTGTCTTCTTTTATTCTGCAACTTTCATTAGCTTCAGTAGTGTTGAACTTCATTTGTAATAGTGAATTGGCAAGATTTACCATGGTGTCTGTTAAGTGATTACCCCAGGGTTCATTTTAAATATTCCTTAACAAATGAGTTACGTGTTGAAATGGTTGAACCAGAGGAATATGGTGATGATAATGCTCGCAATGTGAGTAAGAAGGTGGTGTCTGCACCATTATCAAAGCCTGATGCACCTGAAGCTGGAACAGCCGGTGGGGAGCCTGATGGGAGTGATTACGATGAGTCTGATGATTCTCTTTGATTCAAAAGCCTGAAAATGTTGATGTACTGTGATAAATTTATGCCTGCTACCTCACCAAAGTTATGTCAGATCATTGTATCACTGAATTTCATAACTGTTGTTAAATGAGAAAAAGGAGTTTCGTATCTTGCTGGCTAAACTAAGTTAGTTTTATGTCCTATATTTGTTGGGTGCTTTATTATTTTCGGTTCTCATGCATGGTGTTTATTAATACTTTACATCTATTATCCCATAGCCTTGTGCTAATTAGGGATTGGACTTGTTAATACTGGGGAAGTTCTTGTTTGTCTGTCTTGGCAGTTTCACAAAATTTTGAAGCTGCAACAATTATGGATTTTACATGTGTTATGGATCATGGAATCGGAACCTGGTAATGCTTTACTTCCTCTCAAACTTATTGGTTCATGTTTCCTGAATATTGTGTCTAGGAGTTTTGATTCAGTGTATTGTTAATATGCATTGTTTCAATCAACTTCTATGGCCCCAGTATGGTTTGGCTAACATCTACATAAGCCTTGTAACTGTCTAAGATCTCACCATGCCTTTGCTTGCTATCACTGTCTTGACCATAAATTATTTCATTTACACTCTCATAGCTCAATGAAGGATATGTTTAAATACATGACTATAAAGAATTGTGGGCATTGAATTGTTTTCAGTTTTGCCCCTGATTTGCAGAAGTTCATTTTCATTAACGAGAAAATGCTTATGCGGCAAAACTAAAAACAAAGTCTTCAACATGTCCGACTAATATGTAATTAGCAGGTATAACTCTGAGGCTTTGCTTGCAAATTGTCCAAAGTGTTAGTTGATTCTGTGCTTGGGCATGTTCCCGAAACGTTTAATTTATCCCTTGTTTAATCTCCGATTCTTCATTTAGTATCTTGGATTAATATCCAAAATCGAAGTTTGCATATGGATTTCTTGAAACTGGCATGCATGGTCTGCAGTGAAGCACTGACATAAGAAGTTCATTGTTTGTATAATATCTTATTGACTTGGTTTGGAACTGATGCCTAAATTCATTACAAATGCAAGTTGTGTACTTTTTTCCTGTTGTTTTACAACTTCTTTTCTGCGGTCAGATCACCTCACCGGGTTTTACACGTTAGTAGTGGAATGTTGTCTGTGGTTAAATTAGTTTCCCAATTCTCGAGTCTGTGTCTGGAGCCAAATGGGTGTGAATGCTTGCTGTGTTTATTGAATATGCATCTGGTTTAGGCATGTGTGTGTTTATTTAAGAGCTCTACACATATGGATCTATAGTTTAATAGTTGAGACCAAGCTAGTAGGAACCTAGAAGACGTCGAAAGTCAGCAGAATAAAAGGTTGTCGGAATTGGGTATGTGGTGCAACTTGCTCTGTGTGTGTGTGTGTGTGTGTGAAAAGGGAGGAGGATGACAGTAGTTGGAGCTGGACAGCAGATTAAAGAATTCATAAAGCTGTGTGTTCACTGAGAATAGCAGAAACACGGTGCCACAAATTTGGTTAATGGTGGTTTTATCCAAAATGATGAGTTTTAATTATTGGCATGCCCAAATTGCAAGAATCTTTATTGCTTATTTGATTCTGGTTAAAGATTCATCTTTGGACAAGTGTGCATTTCTCTGTAAGATTTGAAAATGAAGAAGAAATTAAATAGAATTAATTTTGGGCCGCGTCGGTTGACATTGAAGGCTTCTACTTGGTTGACAAGGTGGTTGGTGTTTTGACTTGTCAATCTTGTTTCACAAGTCTTTTTATTTTGGGAATGTCTTGGGTTAGGCAGGCGGGTATTATCCATTAACCCAAGCTCAAACCCATTTAATATACCCTAATTGGGATTAATAAACCTTATTTGGGATGGGTCAACTCATTTTGGTAGGATAAAACCCGTCTAAAACGTTTAGGCCTGCCTAACGCAAGTTTTTGCCTTTTATTTTTACTGCTATTTATTGGCTTGATTTCGTGTAACAGAATTAGGTATAATTGAAAAGGTTTTTTTTTACTTCTCTTCATCTTAAATTCCTTCATATTACTTCTTTTTTTATTTTCAGTTCCATTTTCTTCTGCTGGTGATGAAAGAGTAATTTTTAAAAATATCAAATCAATACAATACTAATTTTTTTAAAAAAAAATCTGATTAAGGAAGCCCCTTCAACACTTGTCACTGATCTAAACTTATTCGTTATCCAAATCAAACACGCTCAATATTTTTTTTTCCTCACCAATATTTTTATAGGCAAAACATACAATAAGTTCAAACGGCATATATTTTTCAAATTTAATATAAATTATAATTTTTAAATTAAATAGCTAAAATATTGTAAATTATGTAAATATAAGATCACGTTTGTGCTCGGTGACATATAATTGATTAAATTTGCTAAAATCTTATGTCATTAAATGAAATTAGTAATAACATGCAATTCGATAAATCTAATCAGTTTTTCATAACAAAGGCCGAAAACGTACTCATTTTATTCCTTCACATATTTGTAAATTTTTCTTTAATTTTGAGTTCTCTGTGAAACACGTCCCTCTCTATCTTTAGTCGGTTAACTTCTTACTTGAAATTGTCAATTCACTCTTTCAACAAGCAATGCACCAATAAAATATACTTCCTTCGTCTCATTTTAATAGTCCTGTTTCTCATTTTCTTCTGTCCCACTTTAATAGTCCTGTTTCTAAAAAAAGCAACTTTTTCACACTCAACAATAAAATATTAATTCCACTCAACTCATTCTACACTCACATGCCTTGGTTATTGTGTCAAAAATAAATGAAACTATTAATCTGGGACGGAGGGAGTATTATAAGTGACAATATTATCATATCCCACACCGTTATTAAATAAAACATCGAAAATCAGTAATGAGTTGGACGGGGTGAAGTATAAATCATCGATGATGTAAACTACTTGAGTGGTACGTAAATGACAAGGATTTGTATGGGTGTGTGTTTTTGTGTGTGTGAATAATGAATTTCGTGTTGTGGAAGATTGTGCTTGTGTGCCACTTTCAGACAAGTACGGAAACAAATAATAGAAATGGTCCAAATCTAATCTAAACACACGACTTCCTTCGCCGGGCTACGCGTTGCGACTAACACGACTTTCATTCATCTTGCCACCCAATTTTTTTTTTCTTTTTTTTTTTTTTCAAAATATTTTCATACGCTAGATATGCAACACGCCCAATAAATTAACTTGCTCGTGTTTTAGATTTTATAAAATCCTCTCATCTTTTTAGGTATATATGAGACAAAAAAAAAATTAAAAAAATAGTTTCATGTTCATAACATCTTTACATCCTACATTTGCAATTCCTGTTCACATTTATTTAACGATCGAGAAATGAATTTTCACGTTGTATAAGTTTTAGTTTTACACCCATACTCAAAATCGGTCATTAATTTATTAGACATTAATCGGGCATTTGAGAAATGCTTAAATCTAGTATCTAGGCGGTTTAGACGCACCATAGTTAGATAAATTTTTTATTTTATTTTATTTTTAGTTTTTCAACATTTTTACTATTTAGATTGCATAATTTTTTTTGATAATATTATATATTTCATCATAATGAATAGGAGTCATCGAAATTGGATTTTGCCGATTATGTTAATTTAGAGGCGTTTGATTTAACTCTCCAGAATGACTATGAATATGAATTTGAAAGTAAGAGGAATGAGTATAAGTTTAAGGATTTCAATATGGTTGCTTGGTTTAACTCTACAAATCACATTAAAGAATAATTGAATTAGAACTAAAATATAATTTAAATAAAACAAATATTATAAAAAATATAAATCTAAATATAATTATATATTAATTACTTAACTATAAAGTATTATAATTAATATAATAATAATAATATTATTATATAGATTTTTTATTATATTCCTATTTTTAGAATTTATTAATATAATATTATAATTAATATAAATTGTAAGATTTTATATTTTTTAATCATTATATTAATTATAAATTAATGCTGGTATTAAAAAATAATAAATTTATATGAAAAAAAAAAATATTGGAATGAGATTTAGAAATGAAAAATGAAACCCACCAATTTGGTGAGAAATAAGGATATCCAAACATTAGGAAATTATTTGATATGAAACCCAACAACCAATCACTAGGTTTCCTAATCACTAGTTTTCTACCTGCGCGATGCGCAGGCGTAGATATCTTTATTAATAATTTATTATAAACTATATATAATAGTGATTATTGAAATTGAATTTAAATTTCTCAAGGTAAATATTATGCATCAAATTACTCAATTAATAATTAGTTTATAATTTTACATTTGTCTCTCTTATTCCTCTCTCTAAGCACTTCACTATATTGATGGATTTACTTAAAGTTTGGTAACTTGAGCCCCTAAATTAATTTTTTATTTAATAATAGGATGATATGATTTTTTATGTAATAACTACTTTTACCAGCAAAGAATCAATAAAAAAGGAGTTGAAAATGAATAAGATGAGAGTGTGTGGGGATTCATATTTGAGAATTAAGAGGAGCCAAAAAATTATTTGTATTTGATGTTAAATTTTTTTATTTGTACATAGTATTGAAATTAATTTTAGTGTATGGGCTTTTCATATATTTTCTTATTATTATGAGCATAGATTTTTACTTAATTATGTGTTTTTTTTTTGTTACGTATAAACTCAATGAAATCCCTTAATAGGTGTTTATGGATCTGTCACTACTTCACCACCACCTCTGGTTTTTTGTGCATACACACAAACACTTGTATTATAAATAAACGAAAGAAAAAAGTGTATAAATAAACGAAAGAAAAAGTGTATAATGATGCTACAATCAGTGCTCTGCTATCTATGTATACTGAGAAAACATAATTAAAATTATATCATATCTGCATGAGATATCTTCATATCTCTATGCAATATTCTCTCTTTATTTTGCTGATCTTTGTTTCTTAATAAACATTTTTTTTTTGAAGCAATTAATATAGATCTTATCATGGTATCAACCTAACGTTAGTCTTCTCTCCTAAAAGTCTACCTCTCTCTCGTATCTTCTTTCAACAACCGGTGTTACCTCGTTTCTTCGATCATGGCCTAAGATGTTGAACCTCTATCCTTCCTTACTCTCATTCATATGATCATGATCAAGTTTTCTTTTGCGAACTATCTTTTATGGAAAACGCAGATCACCACTCTTCTCTCCAGCCAAAACCTATTTAGTTACATTGACGACAACAATCCTATTACCTCTAATACACTTCCGTCCATCGGTGGCACCCTCGTTGCCAATCGCGCCTATGAACTCTGGCTTGCACAAGATTTGTGACTCCTTTAATCTCTAACAGAATAGTCCATGGCTGAAGTACTCGGTTGCACCATCTTGCGCTTGGTATAGCTCGCTCTTGAGGCCGCATATAGTCACAATTTCGAATCTCGCAAGCTATGCCTTGAAAACGCTCTCAAAACTATGAAGAAAGAGACTTGATTTGCGGCTGAATATTGCCAAAACTTCAAGTCCTTATGTGATCAATTAGTAGTTATTGGATGGCTCGTTAATGATACGGATAAGGCTCATTGGTTCCTTCGAGGTTTTGGTTAGTCTTTTTCTAACTTTTCTACTGCTAAGATGACACTCATTCTTCTTCATAACTTCTGTGATCTCCTATCTAAAGCTGAGAGCTTTGTGTTATTTCAAGAGTCCATTAACACAGAAGGATCTTCCTATGTTTCCTTTTACAGCTGGCATAAATCTTCAGGTCAGTGCCCACCTTCCTCTGTAAATTCTAATTCTTCTCGTGGCCATGAAAGTGGTTTATGTTACTCCAACTCTCCCGGTCGTGGCCACAATTCAAAATGTTGACAACTTCCCTTCCAAATTTGTCGTCATGAAGGTCACTATTACAATTCCTGTCCGGAAAGGTATTCTTCACAGTCACCTCCAGCAATTGCACACTGCGACACATTCTCCACTGGTCTCTCTCTCGACCTAAAACATCAGATTGGTTCCTTGACACCGGTGCCTCAGCCCACATGACACCGACTTATTCTTTGGAGAACTCTCAGTCGTACTCTGGCATGATAGTTTTACTGTTGGTAATGATTCTTTGCTTTTTATCTCTCATATTGGTAACACTCAACTTACTGACTGTTCATTTATTAGATGTCGTAGTTTGTTGTCTACGTCATGCGCAATGTGTATATATTTTTATTAATAATTTATTATTTAGTTTAACCTTCTAACTATTATGTAAGGATCATATTTCAATATTATAATTATTTGTATCATTTAGACCTTTTAACTTTAAAATCAACTTATTTAAATCATTAAACTCTTAAATTTTATATTGTACAATTATTAAGGTGTATGTACTATATTATAGTTTCTAAAAGCTCTAAAATCAAAAACTAAATATAAGCCAAAATAAAGATAAGTAGAAGTAAACTTGAATTTTATTTAATAACCTGAAATAAAAATAAAATTAATAATTAATAATTAATGCAAGAAAAATGTGTAAAAAATTTTTATATTTCGTGCATGGAAAATTTTCAAGTCTCATCATTTATCAAACTAATTCCAAATATTACAAATTCATTCTCAAAAGAACATATTAAATCAATTAACAAACTTTTTAATAAATGAAGAACTATAATCCAACTCAATGCAAAAATATCCGAAAAAATAAAATAAAATATAAAACATCAAAGTCACATGTCATAATATATAATGCTTTCGACAATACTGTTCTCTAAAAAATCTACTAAATTTTAAATTAGACAATGAACGAAATAATATTTTTTTTTTTGGTTTTTATTTGAGTTTTTTTTTTAATTTTATTCTTAGTAAACATTATTCATTTCATGTTTTGATTGTTAATTATTTTATTGTATCATTTTTTTATTATTAGAGTTAATTTTGGAAATTTGAGTTTATTTCTATATATTTTATTTAATTTTAGAATTTATTTTTGAACACATTATTTTAAATTCTTTGAAACTATTAAATATTTTATTTCTTAAATAAGGGCATACTATGTCTTTCAAAACTTGAGGAGCTAGAATGAAATAACTTTAAAGTAGGAGTTTAATTGACCTAAATGGTGACAAAAAAATGTATTTTGATCCTATGAGAACAGTTAAGGGTTTAATTGAAGATTTTCCCAAATATTAGTTAATTAAAAAACCTTAAAAAAATAAGATAGATATCTAATACTTGTATTTAATTATCTAATGTACTATAAAACTATTTTCATTAAATTTCTCAGGAAATTTATTTTTTGTTAAAAAGTTTTGCTTTTAAGTATTATAACCATTACTATTGAGAAACAATCCTGAGAAAATAAAACACAATCATTGCATATATAATATTAGAACAAAAATAAGTGCAATCCAATATTAATTATTTATTTGCAACAAATAGAGTTCATTAAAAAGGTATATGCAACAAATAGGACTCATAAGATAAATATATCCTCGATTAATATATATTATTTACAATAAAAGCGTGCACCAACAAATTTATGCATAAAAATAAAAATCGGAAAATAGAATTCAATTTATTACACAAAATTTAAAACTACAATAAACAAAATAAGATTTTCTTTTGATCGATAATTATTGAGTTTCATGCTTCCAGCACCATCTCTAAACCAAATATCTTCTTCGTCATCTTCATATGTGGATCTCTTGCAAAGCCTAAATTTAGAATAATACCAATCAAATAGACTAAAGTAAATTAAAACTTCGAAAATGTGTAAACTAAAGTCTAACAAAAACAATGAGAATGGTTGGTCATCCATGATAGATTTGGAGGTATTTATACTATTATAACATAATAAAATATCAATAAAATAATGGCTAATTAAGTTATTCAATTAATTTGAGTTATTATTATTAAATGCATTTCAATTGTTGATTGAGGAATTTTGACAAATTGATTGAATGATTAGCATGTTATACATAGATTTTTAAGGTATTTATATATGTATATTTTTCAAACTAATCGTCGACTTAGTATATGTATTAATTATAATGATTGGCGATATTACTATATGTATTTTTAGGTTTTTAGGTGAAAAGTTCTACTGATTATTGATTTCTATAATGTTTGTATAATTTATATATATTAATTAAGACACCCATTAATGTCACATTAAACGAATTGCAATATAGCATGAATATATTAATTTTAAAAGTGTATTTTAATATTTATTCAACGTTTTACTTACATGTTTTTTTAGAAATATTTTTCTTTTTTAATATAATTATTTTTAGTAATATTTTATTTCCTATTAGTTTGAGTTATAATATATTTTTATAATTCCATTTTTTCTATATTAGATCCATTGTAATAAGAACTTTCATATGTTAATAATAGGGAAAATAGGGAAATATATCCCACTCTTTTACATATTAGGGAATTTTATCCCACTCTTTTGCTGTTAGGGAATTATATCCCACAATTTCATTCTGTTACGGAATTTTGTCCCATGTCGCTGACTAAGCCGTTAAGTGCCATGTGACATTGATGTGGCGCTGACTCACTGCCACATATTTGCCACGTGGCATTTTTAATTATTTTTTAATATTAATTTAATTTTTTTTAAATTTTTTATTTCACAATTAATATATATTTTTTATATATTTCGTTTTTATAATATTTCAATAATAATAATAATACGAAAATATTATTTTTATTAATTATTTATTATAAAAATAATAATATTTTAAATAAATATAAAAATATTATTGAAAAAATTATTTCGTTTTTCATATTAATCTATAAAATAAAAAACGAAAATATTAATAAATATTTTTTAAAAATTTCGTTTTTCATAATTAATCTATAATATTTTTATAAAAAATAAGCATTAATTATTTAATTATAATATTTTATAAAAAATGAAATATATTAAAAATATTGTATTAATTATTTAATATAAAAATAATAACACTTTAAATAAACATAAAAATATTATTGAAAAAAATAAGCATTAATTATTTAATTATAATATATTAAAAAACCTAATTCTCATTAAAATAAAAAATTAATACTAAATGAAAGTATTTATAAAACTAATAAATATTTTTGAGCAAGTGTTAGCTGTAGAAAAAATTATTGATGATAAAACTAAACAAAATTAGTTCTAGGCATTGAATGATTATTTATTTTATTTTTTTAATATATTATAATGTAATATTAAATATATTTTCATTTTTATTCGTTTGTTTTTCAATAATATTTTAATTTTTAAGAAAAATAGTTAATGTTTACATACGCTATATATATATATATATATTAAAATATAATTAAAAAACATCAGCTAAAAACTATTAAAAAATAAAATATATAAATAAAAATCACGTTAATTATAAAATAAAAATATAAAAATATTATTTAAAAAATTGGCATTTTTCAATTTTTAAATATTAATTAATTTAATTTTTAAATAATATTTTTATTCTTTTATAATTTTATATTATAATTAACATATTTTTTATTTATATATTTTATTTTTTAATAACTGTTAGCTGATGTTTTTAATATATTATAATTAAATAATTAATGCTTATTTTTTTAATAATATTTTTATATTTATTCAAAGTATTATTTTTTATTAAAATATTATAAAAAACGAAATTTTTTAAAAAAATATATTAATTATGAAATAAAAAATTTTAAAAAATAATTAATATTAAAAAAATAATTAAAAATGCCACATGACAAATATGTGGCAGTGAGTCAGCGCCACATTAATGCCACGTGGCACTTAACAGCTTAGTCAGCGACTTGGGACAAAATTCCCTAATAGAATGAAAGTGGGGGATATAATTCCCTAACAGCAAAAAAATGGGATAAAATCCCCTAATATGTAAAAGAGTGGGATATATTTCCCTATTTTCCCGTTAATAATATGTCATTTATTAGAATTATTTTTGTTATGTTTTTATTAGAATTATTAGATTTTTTTATGAGATTTTCATCCTATTTATACTAAAAAATCACGTACACATATAAAAACGTCAACCATTATTTATGCTTTCTATTCAATTAGTTCATTATATAATTAATTATGCTAATTAGTACGGATTATTATATTGATAGGTATTATATAACCATATATAAAAATTTTGAAAACTTATCTAAGTTATAGGACAATTATATGATTTATTGAGAAAATCTATTTGTCATAATTTACCTTCAATTCCTTATTTTATCAATTGTTACCGTATTTGCTTAGTTGTTTGATTTGCATTTTAATTTCCACAATATGTTTCATTTTTTATTATAATTATTTTTAGTAATAAAATTCTTATCAATTTCATTAATATTTTCCCATAATCCCGTTTTTACCATATTTAATTAATTTTATTAATAACTTTCCATATTTATATGAACGATTATATCATTAATTGAGTTTGTATATCATGATTAATGCAATTTAATTTACAGATTCACCTTATATAGTTTTTAACCAATATTTCCATAATTCAATAAAACTATTTTAGGAAAGTTTCAATAGGCGGAAAATTTTTTTGCTTTGAGGGGTTTTGCTTTTATAAGTATATAGATTTCATCCCATGATTTTGAAACCCACCAACTAAACACTCCCTTAATTCCATAGCTCACGTCACTATTGTAAGCACATATTAATAAGTTCACTTACTAATGTAATAATATAATATAATTAATTTTAATTATTATCATATTAACTGGCATGCATATTTAAACGTGTCCACGGTAATAAGTGTTTATTTTTGTTATTGTTACAATCTAATCAATTAAATAAAATCAAAACAAGCATTGAGAAAAAGGGAGCCTATAAATCTAGTCAAACCGACTAACCTTCCTTTCTTTTATTTTTTTTCCTTTTCACTCTATTGTTAATGAACCGGCTCAAAATGACATTTGGATTGCAATTGTCCAATGAATTTTTGGCATTTGCCTATTGGCTCTCTCTCTCTCTCTCTCCCTCACATCACCAAAATATTATATATATATATATATATATATATACCTAAATTTCTAACTAATTTAGAGCTGCAATAGTTGGCATTACGCCCGCAATATTTGGACTAAAAAAAAAAAAAGAAGAAGCTAGGTTTCTTCTTTCTTTCCAACAACAAAACTCGACACTTTTGTGGGTGTGTTTGCGTGTCGTTTTTGAGAAATCAAACTAATTACTAAAATAAGACAAAATTCATTAATTATTGGAGAATGAGATAAATTGGCTGGTTGGGTTTTGGGGAGAAAATATTTGTTGGGTTGGCAATCAAATAAAATACAAAAAAACAAGATTCATTTTAGATATGGTAGAATCAAATAATTATAAACCATTTAGTGCTACCAATAAGTGTACGTTTTTTTTTTTTTTTTTTGTTAACATCGATCAAATATATGTGTATTAATGTGCCACCACATCCTCTGATTAATTAATTAATTATAGATCTCACAGTCATTAATTTGCCAAGTGTTAACCTATTTATATATTCTGCAGCTTTTTAGTATCATGTCAGAGGTTTATGACTATGGTGTTGTATAATAAATTAAGTAATACACCTCCTAATTTAAAAATGCTTTTTTTTTTTCTTCCTTTCTTATTTGTGTAAATTTCTCATAAAATAAAATACATTTTCTATATTTCACAGCGCATTTAACTAAAATACATTTAAGTTATGGAACTTAGAAATTATAATAATAAGAATGTACTCCATTAGATATTTTGTATGGAGTTGGAAAGCCTAAAAAAAGTAAAAAATTATACAAGTATATATTAGGTGGATTCCATTACCATAATTAAGGTTGTAAGGTTTATGCTCTGATTAACATTTGGTCCGATTATAATTTTGATTTTCTAGGATTTATTCTTTCATATAAATAAATACTCTCGTGATCAATTTTGGTGTGACAATGTTGTTTTTGGTTTTGTTCGCTTGTGCGTGTTTTCATTGTTGATTTTCGCGCCAATACTGCAACAAATTCTTAACATATTTTACTATGATAAAAAATGTAAAAATAAAATACAAATGTATTAGGCCTCAATTGATTCAATATTAGCTAAATTCAAAATCCATAGAACTAAACTGACCAAAGTTTAGGTTTTATTTTTTTCAAAAAAAAAAAAAAAAATCAAATTGAAACTAAAAGCATGCCCTTATCCAAATCAAAAACCATTTAAAATATTTGATTCAATTATGCTCAACCTTTTATCTTTTAGGGTGCATTATTGCATCCATTAACAATCTCACACACAAACACTCTATCATGGTGTTTATTAAAAAAAAAAAAAATAGTTAGTAATTGCATGCAATCTCTAGTAGATTTTCCTCATGTGCTCCACCAAAATTACATTTCAATTTCATGAACATTAATGTATTTATTAACAAATAGGGAAAAAGAAATTATGGGAATTTTTTTATATTTCATTTGTTACTTCACTTTTAGGTTATGTCATGTCAACTAGTGGGACACTTTACTAAAAAAGTTGATGGAATTTCCAAAATCATTTTATTAATTCACCCAAATCTTGCGTGCATATCCCCTGGACCTAACACGCATCATCGCCTAACCAAGTCAAAATAATTGGTGCCCCAAATTAAATAGAATTTATCTATGTAATAAATTTTGCTTGCAAAATAAGTTAAAAAGGGGCTGTTTGTGTGCCCATAATCAAGAAAAGTCCTCTGCCGTTTACTCTCATGGATGAGTCAATTATTATTTTTGAATTGAAAATGGAGATTAATTTCTTGACTCAATCAAATCATTCCGAATATATGTAGTAGTAAAATGCTTTTCAGTATTGATGGCAGCAGGGGGGAGGAATTTGAGCCTAAATAATTTTTACTACAAATAAATACCATAGCAAAAATGGCTTCACACAAGAAAAAGTGTAGAGAGATAAATTTAGTTAAAAGTCAACAAAATCAAAGAGTGGATAATTTTGCATTTGACATTAAATGGAAAATTGACGAACTCGAAGAGAAAAATAAAAATGTAAAGCTCCATTATTTTGGGTGCGCAAATTACTGTTCACCTTTTTAAACCCTTTTTTTTAAATAAAAAAATTTAAAAAAAAATAATTACTCTTTCCGTGCAAACAGCGAGTACCTCGTCCTAAAAAGTCCATTCCACGTGCTTTTCTCTCTCTCTCTCTCTCTCTCACACACACACACACACACACAACTACACAGCACACCACACCACACCACCTCGCTTCCGCAGGCCCACCCACCCACCAATCCTATTGCCCGTCCACCGCAGCCTCTATCAAATTCGCCTCCTACTATATATATATACAAAGATACATAGGCATGTAGGCCATCAAACATTTCAAACTGCAATTCCATTTCATTCAAAGAATTCACGACGTCTTCAAAGCCTACTACTATCAGAAACCAAGGAAGCAAACATCTTTGATTTTTTTCTGAATCATCCATCCTCTTTCAAGACTCCTCACAATTCCAAGATATCCCAATTCCTGGGGACTCTCTGCTCTTTCAGAAACATCTCTCTATCCCTCCCAAGATTGCTCCTTTTCCTGCATTGAGGTAAAAGCTTTCGCCTTTCTAACTCTTCCTTCGCTTTTATTTATGAATTCTTTTCTGGGCGTTGTCTGCGTTTCATTAATCGTAGTGCATTTCTTTGTTTTCGGTTTACATATCACAAATCTTTTCTGTATTTCTGAGTTTTTTTTTTTTAGTTTGTGGGTGCTTTATTGAATTGGTTTTGGTTTGCTTTTTAACTATGGCTTTATGGGATCTATGCAATGCTTTGCCATGTTCAGTTTCTTATAGTCATTTATTTTTGGCCTAGTACACAAAACTTGGATGGATTCATGGCTTAAGTGATATGGACTAGTACTAAATTTGAGTTGTTCTTCCTCTCCTATGCAGATACCCTGTATTACTGATTGTTTTGAAGTTGCATGGGTGTGTATCGTTCCAGCCCTCTCACGGCTCACAGTGATTTCGAGAATAGCCTTGAATCAGCCATTGCAAAACTCATCAACCATAGAAATGGTGAGAGGTGTAAGCCGGTCGAATCCATTGGTTTTGATGATGCTGATGATATGGTGCCTAGATCGTTGATGGGGAGAGCCCCACATTCTTCGATTTTGGATCCCAGCAGCCCCAAGCATGAGGCAGCTATAAAGTTGCAGAAGGTTTACAAGAGCTTTCGGACTAGGCGAAAATTAGCAGATTGTGCAGTTCTCATTGAGCAGAGCTGGTTGAAGCTGCTAGATTTTGCAGAGCTCAAGCATAGTTCTATTTCCTTCTTTGATATAGACAGACATGAAACTGCCATCTCTCGCTGGTCAAGAGCCAGAACGCGGGCTGCCAAGGTAGAATTCGAGTTCAATCACTACATGATGTTTCTGTATTTACTTCTTATTATGATCTCTCTAACCAAATCTTGCATAATTTATCCACTCTGCAGGTAGGAAAGGGGTTATCCAAGAATGGAAAAGCTCAGAAACTTGCTTTCCAACATTGGCTTGAAGCTGTGAGTGAATCCACTCTGTTTCATTTTCCTTTGTGTGTGTTCTAAAGTCTGTGGAACCTATACTGATTTGATTGTATTGGCTTTGCGCAGATTGATCCACGACATCGCTATGGGCACAATCTGCATTTCTATTATGTTAAATGGTTGAACTCACAGAGCAAAGAACCCTTCTTTTACTGGTAAGAAGAATCTCTAATCTCTTGCAGATATGAGATTTGTATCTTGTTATACTAACTAAATGATTGAAAATCATGTAGGCTTGATATAGGAGAAGGAAAAGACATTAATCTCGTCGAGAAGTGCCCTCGTTCAAAGCTTCAGCAGCAGTGCATCAAGTATCTTGGTCCGGTATGCCTATTAGTCCCCCCCTCATCATTTTAGATTCTTGCATCAGATGATTTCGTAGATTCTTACCGAGTTCGACCATTTGTTTCATTTGACAGATGGAAAGAAAGGCGTATGAAGTTGTCATTGAAGGAGGAAAGCTCTTATACAAGAAAACAGGGGAGCTCCTCAACACTGTCATGGAGTCTAAGGGTTCTAAGTGGATCTTTGTCCTTAGCACCTCCCGGATTTTATACGTCGGGAAGAAGAAGAAGGGCACGTTTCAACACTCGAGCTTCTTGGCCGGAGGAGCTACCCTGGCTGCAGGGAGGATTGTAGCTGAGAATGGAGTCTTGAAGGTATCTTTACAGTGTAAAACTCTTCGAAGCTCGTTACGTGCTCCTATGCATATGGCATTCGGTTTTAATCTGATTTGCGTGGTTTCTCTGCAGGCAGTCTGGCCTCACAGCGGTCATTACAAGCCGACACCAGAAAACTTTCAAGATTTCATATCATTTCTCAGGGAAAACAATGTGGATCTCAATGATGTTAAGGTATGTTAAGAAGATTTTGTTTATTTATTTATTTTTGGTTGAGAGAAATCAAAAGGTCATGTTCTTACATCATTCATCTCATTGCTACAGCTTGATTCTACTGATGAAGAAGAAGAAGGTGTATACATGAGAAGTAATGCCTCCGAAGATGAGCTGGCTGAAAAGGATCGTTCAGACAAAACTCAGCCTGCAGAAGAAAGCACTGCTTCTCATGTCCAGATGCCCCTCTCAAGAGCAGCAGCATCACGAGGCTTCAGTCGGGAACTGACTGCTCTTGAGATACCATGTAAAGACAGCTTACTAGAGAAGATGATGTGGGAAAATCGAAGTGCTGAATCAATCACAGATGATTCCACCCCAGAATCACCAACTGATATGGTTGACACTGAGGAACAGAGTTGTACTCAACAACAACTCAGTTTCAACATCACGAAGAAGAACTCCAAGGCCGCGGACATCTATGAAACGAAAGAGGAAACTGTCCCGGAAGATTCCATTTCACAAAGAATCAATCTACACAAAGAAACAAAGTCTTTCCAACTAGGGAAGCAGTTGTCTTGTAACTGGAGCACCGGAGCTGGCCCTCGGATTGGCTGCTTGAGAGACTACCCTTCACGGCTCCAATGCCACGCCTTAGAAGAAGTGAATTTATCTCCAAGAACCAAAATCCGGCTCAGATTAGAGTCCCCGTTCCGAGCTGAATCAAGACGATCAGGCAGCAGCAGTCGTCTTTCTTGCAGGACTAGTCTGCAGCATTCCACCACGCAGTCTTCACCTGTACATTTACTCACTTGCTCCAGCCTCTAAAAGGATAGTTCCATTTAACCATTCTTTTTTTTTTTTTCAATTGATAGAAGTTGTCAAGGAATTCTTTCATATTCAATCTGAAAGGAATTCCCATGATTTTTTAATTTTTATTTTTTTTCATTTTAGTTAAACCATATATGTACATCAATTTTGATCAGCTGTAAATCTTTTTGTATTATCTTGAATGAAAAGATGGTTCATCTTCCATTCTATCTCTATCTGCTGGGATATTTGTAGCATGCAAAATGTTTATGTTGAATAAGACTATTTGAAATGGGCATTCCAGAATCCATTTCATCAATGTATATCATGATAATATAGTGTGGTTTGGATATATGTAACACGAAATCTCGTGTCATTGACTCAGTAAAGTTGGAGAAGGTGTATGTATGGACAGGATAGAAAACTAACTCCCAGCAGTTGACTCTCTCTCATTAATAAGTAGTTCAATTTGTGTTGTGTAGTTTTCAAAAGTCAAGTCTTTGTGTTTGACAAATCTTGTATGAGTGAGGTGCAAGTTTCTCTAACGGAGTAGAGGGATTATTATGTTATTATTATTATTATTGATGTAATTTTCTCCCTCCATTTCATTGGAGAGAGAGAGAGAGCAGAATTTCAGGAGGATTTCCATGTACAATCTCACAACTTTTCAAGAATGTGGTGTGCTTCTTACAGCAATATTAATATTAATGTAATTGGTTTTTACAAGGAAAAGTTGTTGTAAAACCATGATAGTCCATTGAGTAGGAAGTTGAAGACTTGGACAAGATGGTAAATGGGATGAATCAGAGAGAGGGACCAAAATATTAATAAAAATAGAGATTTATTAGAAAAGGCTGAAACAAGTTTGAGATGAAAACAATAAAATAAAGAAAGAAAGAAAGAAAAAAAAAACCCAGTCAAAGTATGATCATCTGGGGAAGTGGGGAGCAGTAATTCTGTCCATCAACATTTTCAAACCAAGGTTAGTTACTTCAAGAAATTTGCTTCATTAAAAAAAAAAAAATAGTAAACAATCAGTTAAAGAATTATTTTTTACTTCTTTTTCTGTCAAACTCTGATCAAGATTCAAGATGCAGAGTGTGGAGAGTTGTACATTGAGCTGTCATGCCATAGAAATCCAAACATAAGACATGCAAAATAATAGTTGCTGCATATTTTGTTTGCAGATGCCAAGGCACACAAAATGTAGCAACTTGCCCTCGTTCTATTATTCGAACACACACATATTAGAGTCGAAATAATTTGGTCCACGACAGCTGTGAAATGCTGAGGTCGAGATCTTGAATAATGAGAGTTTTCCTTAATGTATCCCATATTTACCAAGACATAGACCCCTTTGGATCAAGAAATTCATTCATCAATAAAATAATCACATATAAATAAACTCCTTTGGATCCAAAAACAAAAGGACAGTTGCAAGTACTGATCATGAGACAAAAATGAATATATTCCATATATCAAGATCTGCAACAATTAATATATATATACAATACAACCCTCCTCTGCATCATGGGTTCAGTTCATGAATTTCAAATCATCAAGATTATTGTAAAGGCATGCTCCATAACAAAACCTGCAATTTTATAATGTAAAATAATTTGCATGACTGCTCCATGTTTTTTTTTTTCTTCTTCTATAATTGCTCCCAATCATTCATCCACATTAGAGTCAGATATTGTCAGTTACTTCTTTTATCTATTTCTCTTTCATTTGCCCACAACTTTGGATGGGAGAGAGAGAGAGAGAGAGAGAGAGGAGGGGGTTAATGGCCTTGCTGGCCTTGTGAATCATGTGTTTGCACTTGTTGAGATTGAGTGCTCCATGCATGAACCTGAACCATATTTTTCATTAGGGTAAGTGAATACATATTGTGGGAACTGAATTAGGCAGCGCAGTGAATCTTAATTTTGTTGAGGCCATGTCTACCAAGTGACATGAAATCTAAATGTGGAATATTAGTAGATTTACTCTAGACAACGAGATTTATCTACATGCATGCATATCAAGCAAATAAAGATTTCATCAATTATTAATCAAAAATAAATTCCTATAATGACTTATAAATGAAGCACTCATGTTAGCCGGTAGATTCACAGATTAAAGAAAAGAAAAGGATAATTAATCAGCAAAGAGTTATTTTGGAATTAAAAAAAAAAAAAACTGGAAAACTAATGTGCGTTAGACAAACATTTCCAGAAAAACAAAGCTAGGGTGTTTGGTTGACAACTCTAAAATGTGTAAGTCTTATTTTATTTATTTTGAGTAAAAAGTAGTTGTTGATTGAATGTGGCAGCAATCATGGATAGCATTGATGGCAATTAGAAACCATTTCTATGCACAATTATGAATAGGGTATAACCTTTACTTCCAAAACATTACATATAATACATAACGCCTTAAAATTTTGAAGTATATATATTGGAATTTTTTTTAATAATTACATACTATAAGTCAAACTACTACATGCACTTTTACTACTACATTTATATTTATAAAGATATTGTAGTTTAACGACGAGCTTAATAAGGTAAGACACTGGAATTCTTCATAATTTTAATATATTATTATAACTTAATTCTAAAAAATTACCATTTATATCATTGAATACTTTTTAAGATAATTTGTGGGTTATTTGGCGCTACAAAAATATAGATCGAATTTACAGAACATATACTCTTTAATGGGCTCACGTAAATTATGGGCCAAGTAGAAACACTAATAAAAATAGTTTACGGCCTACTAATAACTTAACTTTATTTTTGGCCCTAACACATTTAAGAGATATTTTTAGCATGTAATCAATTTATCTCCCCAATTAAATATTCATAATTTACAAGTCAAATTATATATAGCATTTAAGCGTGACGAGTTTGAGTTTTAATAAGTACATTTAGATAGAGTGGAATTTAAGTTACTATCTTATATTTAAATAAATAAGATTTGATGTTAAGATTTGTATAAAGAATAATAACTCTACATCTTTCATTTATTTTCATTATGATCAAAATTGAATTTGTTCGTAATTTTATTCTTTTTTGCTAGATATGTTATGCACAAAATGTAATATACTTTCACATATTATACTTAAAAAGTACGGTTTTATTAATAATTCATTATTTTATCTAATTGTTGATGTAATTAATTTAACGTAGATTTTTATTTTAGAATAAGATATAACATTTAAATGAATATATATGTGTATATATATTGTATGCATAGGAGGTATGGAAGAAAGTGGTCGCAGAAAAAGGCAGTGTGATGGGAGTTGTCCATTTGCATACAAACAAAACCTCAAATTCCTGCTAAATCTAAAAAGTAGAGCCTGTTCTGTTCCCCCCAGAAACCACCCCTCCCCTAAAAACAAAATCCTTTTTTTGTGTGTGTGTGTGTGTGTGTTAAACTTAATAAAAATGATAATTTCATTGGATCCTCTTCAACATGATTTACTGTAGTGAGGCCCTTTTACACTATTTTTAACCACAAAATCTTTTTGTTGTTGTTCTTGATCTTTCTCAAGTGCATTACAGAAGAATTTCTTGTTCCTGATTGCAATGGGCCCTCCAGTTATTATGTGCATACATTTCAGGTTCAGGAAAAATGCAACTTTTGCTACACCCATTTCTTAAAGATAAGCTTTTTATCTAGTAGTAATCAAGAGATCAAATGGAACACTCTCGCCATTAGCAGATATTAGAAAGAAAGAAAGAAAAAAAAACCATTTAAAAAAAATTAATTTGAAGGAAGCAGCATGGATACCTTTATCACTGTTAAAATTTTATTTCTTGGAAGGAAAGAATTTAGTGAATAGTTATGTTGTTACTTGTGCATCGATATGAGGCGCAAATGATATGTTTTCCAGTAAATAGATTCATGGCCACAAAATTGTACATGACCCAAATTCCCACATTTAAATATTTCCCAAATTTAGTGAATGGACCCTGCAGATTAAATGCCTCTTGTATCATTGTGTGTCTTCTCAATAGGGAGTGGTCCTCTTTTTTCTGAGTACCACAAATGGAGAGATGAACTTGATTATGACTGAGGTTGTCTTAAAAATAAAGCTTAATGTTTCGAGATTGAATGATGTTTTAATATATATCTATATATATATATATATATATATTTATTTATTTATGTATTAGATTTAAAGAAAGGCCGCCATCACAATATAGTATCTCTGGAACCCAGGATGACACTCGAGAAGCTCTCCCTTCTCTCTAGAATTTGAATATTCTCGTCTCTCTTCCGTCCACCTTCCCTCCATCGCACGCCCACCACCCTTCATCCCTTCCACCATCTTTTCCGACCGCCTCCGTCACCCTCCCGCCGTCCGCCATCACTCCGACCATCCTCCTCCCGCCGGCCGTGAGCAGTTTGGGGTACCTTCTCCCCACTAGAATCTACGTGTCCGGATTCTGGCGCTGTTCACCATTCCCCATCGAGATTCACCCCTCCTCGCTGCTGTTATTATTTTCACGCTGCACCGTCGCCTAGTCTGATAGCGACGATCTGTGTACGCTGCTCCTTGTACACGCTCGCTGCCCTCCCAGTCCGGTGGCTCCAGTCGTAGGGGTTCTGGCCACCTCTTCAGGAAACCCTAGCGCCGCCGCTGATCTCCTGGCCGCCGTCTGCCTCTGAACGCTGCCCCTGCATTCGGCCGTCTATAACCCTGCCGACCAACGTAGGGTTTCTGAGGCTGGGTGCCGACTTTCCATATTTCCGGTACTTGCACCCTACCATACCGCCCGATCGCTGCGACTGTTTGATTTCATTAAGGGCAGGGCGCGAAGGGTGTTATTACACCGGTATTCGGACGTTGAATACCGCATACCCAGTGCTGCGTGCTTTCTAGTGTATTACCGCGCCCAGGAAACTTCGCTCATAACAACGGTGAGACGTCGGGTGAGCCTAGTGGGGGATCTGGACTGCTACGACCCCGGACAAGGTGATTCATCACTTAGCTTACGGCTGGCACTTTGAGCCTAGGTTGTTTA
This sequence comes from Plectranthus barbatus, assembly GCA_026898455.1. Classification (NCBI taxonomy): domain Eukaryota; kingdom Viridiplantae; phylum Streptophyta; class Magnoliopsida; order Lamiales; family Lamiaceae; genus Plectranthus; species Plectranthus barbatus. The sequence goes on along the minus strand of JAPKLW010000620.1, from coordinate 159,069 downwards.
GTTCACGTTCCCCTGTTACTACTCATTCTCACTCTCTTTATCGTGTTTTCGCCAATCTTGGTCTGACCAACCATTATTGTCGGAATTTTGAGCCCCTGAGTTCTTGTGGTTTGTTTGTGGATCAAGGCGTGTGCCCATACGATTGGTTTATGCCCTTGGTGGACTGATTGTTTCACTTACGACCCCTCCCCATCCTTGTGGTTTATGTTTTTCTTTCAGGCTCGTCGCTGGAACCCTGCCCGTCCCGGTGCTTGAGGCTGCTACTTACGCGCGTCTAGGGCTTCAGCCATCCTGGCCCCGGCGTGCGCACTCCAGCCCGGTGATTCATCTCTTGGTTCACAGCCACTACTCGTAAGTTGTAGGGGAGACCTCACTGTAAGTATATCCTATCATTGTGGTAAGGTATTGCTTGTTTATGCGGTTCTGCCTAGGTTCGAATTGGTGGAGTGCATAATTTCTGAATACTCTTGCTGACTCTTTGCTACCTCTGCCTTTGATCTCTCGGCTGTGTATGCTATCTGTTCGTTTACAATTGCTTAGGGCTCCTCTGGCTTAGTGCTGTTTGGGTTCAGCTCTGGAGTTAATTGTTTTTGATTGCCAACTTGGTTCCTTAACTGATTATTTTGTTGAATTGCTGGTGTGCATGCCTTTTGTGTAGTGTGTGCTTTCCCTGGGTAGGGTGTTGTTGACTCTCATTTCCTTTGGTGTGTTCGTTATTACTTCTGATTACTACTCCCAGTCGTGCATGTAGAGTGGTCTGGTCAAACTTGTTGTGTTATCTGTAGCTTGTTCTTCTCATTCTCCACTTTCAGAAATTTCTGTTTTTGGTTTTGGCATTTGATCGAACAGGTGGTAGGTGTGTATCCTTACATCTTACTTTCACTTGCATTTTGCTTGGATACCATTTTTGTGGCTTGGGTTTGTGTTTCTCAGCTGTAGGTATGATGAACCACGATTCTGGGGCAGGCCCGGCCGCTTATGGGTCCTCTGGCCCGTTACACAATCGGGACAAAAACCCTTGGTTGATTGGCAAATTTTTGGAGGAACCTAGTGTTCGTTTTGAAGATACGGTGCTGCGTCATGTTGATCTTAATTGTGAAAAACTTTGCTTAAATGATGATGACTGCATTGATGAAGATAACTTTATGGGTTGCTGCCTTTTGGGTTTTTACGGAGGCCGGTTCCCGGGGAAGGAAGCCACGGAAAACGCTGTCAAGAGATGGGCACGGCCTGTGAAGGTCGCGTACCATCCAAAGGGTTGGCTTATCATCCGTTGTAGATCGGCTGAAGATAGAGAGGTAATACGTAACCAAGGTACGCAATATGTTTTCGGTATTCCTCTTGTTGTGTGCTCGCTTCCGGTTGACTTTCGGTTTGATTCTTCCCCGGAATTTAAATTTCGCATATGGATTACATTGCCTAACTTGCCGCTACGATTGTGGAATTTAAATGCTCTTAGTAAAATTGGTTCCATGATTGGAGAGCCTCTCCAAGTTGACCATCGTGTGCTTTTTAGAAAATCTGTTGCAGGCCCCCGGTTGCTTATTCTTGTTGATGCATTGGCACCTAGGAAAGAGCAGATTTCGATTGTTATGCCGAATGGCATGGAATTTGAACAGGAAGTTGTTTATGAATTCTTTCCAAGCTTTTGTTCTTCTTGTCGTAGGATGGGGCATACGGCTGATAAATGTCCTAATAATAAGAATGCTATTAACCCGGGCACTTCCGTCCCTCGTAGGGAGGGTAAGGAGCCCGTTTCTGATGATGCGGATGGATGGGAGACACAAGGACGTCGGTCCCGGGCTGCAGCTAGGAAAAGAGGGTTGAATAACAAGAATGCTAGCCGTCCGACTAGTAAGGCTCCGGCTGATCCGAATCTTCCCAAATCAGCTCCGAATTTGAGGAGCCGCTCCTTGAGTGTGGCCCCTAATGCTAGGAGAAAATCTGTCGGAACTTGGCGCCGTAAGGAAACGGCGAATGCTCAGGTTGTTCCTAACTTGAAATCGGCTGCGGAGTCTTCCAAAGCTACCCACAATTGCGAGGAGAATCGGGAAGTTCCTTTAAACAAGCATACTTATTTTAATTCTCCGGAATCTTCCCTCTCCTTGGGCAGTGCTCATGTTGGCGTGATTTGTGTGCAGGATGGTTCACCGTCAACTCGGACTGCCACCCTCGTCGCCCCTAATGAGGATGTTAGCCCTAGGCAGCGTGCCTCTGAGACGCACCAGCTGGATATTGGCCAAGATGACTTATTGGAAGATGTTCCAAATCCTTCGGCAAACCTGCAAAAGAGCGTCAAAAACTCCAGGAAAACGGCTGCAGCGAGCCAAGGAAATTTGCTTAACCACGACACTCCGGGATCTGCACCGGCCGCCTCTGATTTTTTACAGCTCCCTAACATGCCTATGGAGATGGCGAGTGGTCGTTTGGGCCAATCGGATGCGGGGGATAGAGCAGAAAATTCGTCAAAGGCAGAGAAAGCTGTTGCTGAAAATGCTGAAAATGCTGCGGCTGCTGTTGGTAAATCCCCCGTAGCCGACCCTGAGGGGTCTCGTACTTCCTCCCCCTATTTTTCCCAGCATGCTAAGACATATACGGAGACGGGAAATCGAATTGGGGGCCATTTGGATGAGGGGGTAAATTCAGAAAATTCATACAGTTCCTCTACCGACGCCACCAATAGTGCTGCGAAGGGAATGAGCTTCATTCCCACTACATCTGTGGATTTGGCTAACTCCTCCCATCCTCATTTGAATGACTCTGGGGAAATATCTCCTACGTCGAGGAAATGGTCAGATGTTGTTCGAAACCCGGAGTCTCCGTCGGGTAGTTTCTCTTCTACTTCACGCTCTTGTACTCTTGTTTCTACTTCTAATTCCTTTCAGGTTTTGGGACAAATTCCACGAGCTGCAAAAGGTAAATCTGGTGTTGGAATTGCTTTGGACAATACAGTGGAAAAGGAGGATGAGGTTACAAGTAAGTTGGTGCACAACACTAGTGACAGCCCCCCCGATTCCGAAGTGAGAGACAAACAAGAGAAAGGTAACACATTGAGGAAATCGGTTCGCATTAAGAACCGTGTGGCTAGAACCAGCTGTCCCCCTACCCTAAGGGGTGTTCGGAGTGAAAAAGAAGGACGGTGGAGATGATTTTTGCAGCATGGAATGTTAGGGGACTGCAGAAGGCCCATAAACACTCTGCGGTAAAAAATTTAATTTCTACTCGTTCTCTTGATCTTGTTATTCTTGTTGAAACTAAACTTAGGGAAAATTCTTTTGCTAAGTTTATGTCTAGTTTCTCAAATTCTTTTCCTGATTGGAGTTTTGTTAATAATTTTACCTTTCGACCATTTGGTAGGATTTTGGTACTGTGGAATTCTCTTCGTGTGGATTTGCAGGTTGTTTCGATTGAGGATCAGGTTATACACTGCAAGGTTAAATGGAAACCCACCGGGTCTTTATTTAACCTTAGTGCAGTGTATGGCTTTAATCCTCTTGCCCAACGAAGGACTCTCTGGGACTCTTTGATCTCCAATGTGTCGTTGGACGAACCTGCTATTGTGGCAGGAGACTTCAACGCTATTTTGCACCCGGATGAGCGGATTGGTGGTAGGAGACCGGTTGAGAAGGAGTATACTGAATTTTCTGATGCTTGTTCTTTCTTGAGTTTGCAGGATACGCCTTCTTCAGGTGTACATTTTACTTGGTCAGAAGGAGGCACGTTCTCCAAAATTGACCGTGTCTTGGTTAATGAAGCTTGGTTTGAGGCGGGCTGGTATTGCAGATCTGAATTCCTTCCCCGAGGAATACATTTTGATCACTCGCTGAGTATTACTTACCTTTTCGAGCAGGTACCTCGTTTCAAACCTCCCTTTAAATTCTCTAACTTGTGGATGGAGCACGATGATTTTGACAGGGTCTTAAAGGACAACTGGAAGGTGGAAAGGGCAGAGTCTGATTGCCAGCGCCACCTTGCAGACAAGTTGGAGGCTTTACAGGGAGTGCTGAAGAGGTTTAACTTCAAGGAGTTCGCTTTCCTCCAGGACAGGGTCAAAGCTGCTAAGGCTAATCTGGAGGAGGTTCAAATGGATCGTGATAGGAACCCACTTGATGGGAATCTGAGGAATAAAGAAATTGAACTCCGTAAGGAGGCGGCTCGCTTGGTCACTGCTGAGTATGAATTTTTCCGCCAGAGAGCACGTGGTATCCACTTGGTTAAAGCAGATAAGTCCACTGCCTATTTTCATTCTATTGTGAAGAGAAAGCATGGACGTAATGCCATTTCTTTTTTATGTGATGCTGATGGCGAGGTGTATAGTGATATGAATAGAATTAGGAATGATTTTATTCAGTTCTATTCTAATTTGTTTGGGCGCTCTGTTCCTCGTACTGCTGTTGTTCCTTCTGTTTTTCTTGCAGGTACCAGGTTAAGCAGTGAAGAGCAGCAAAGATCAGTTCGTTGGGTATCGGCCTTGCAAGTCCGTGAGGCTATGTTTGGGATTGGAGATGACAAGGCACCGGGTCCTGATGGATACTCCTCCTCTTTCTTCAAGAAGAAGTGGTGTCTTGTGGGTCCCGAGGTGGTGGATGCGGTGCAGGAGTTCTTTGAGAAAGGGGTCCTGCTTCGCAAACTCAACCATACTGTGGTCTCCCTAATCCCGAAGAAGGCGCATGAGCCTACTGTTGCTGATTTTCGTCCTATCTCCTGCACTAACACTGTCTATAAAACTATTACTAAGATTCTGGCTAATAGGATGTCGTTGTTTTTGCCCTCTATTATTAACCCTGCCCAGGCTGCTTTCCTACGGGGAAGGAATATCACTGATAATTTTCTTTTGGCGCAGGAAATAGTTAGAGGCTTTGAGAAGAAGACGCAGAGAAAAGGAGTTGGGCGGTGCTTATTGAAGATTGATCTACAGAAGGCCTACGACTCTATCTCTTGGGAGTTTCTGTATGAGGTCCTCCACGGCTTGAACTTTCACCCTCAGTTCATCCATTGGATTATGATATGTGTGACTTGCCCTACGTTTTCGTTGTCTATGAATGGGGGGGTGCATGGTTACATTGAGGGTAGGAGGGGTCTGAGACAGGGTGATCCTATGTCTCCGATTCTATTTCTTATGTGCATGGAGTATTTGTCTAGGCTCTTATCTGTCAGGATTAGGGACTCTAGATATGCGTACTTGCCAAAATGTGATTCGTTGAATATTACACACCTTATGTTTGCTGATGATTTGTTGGTGTTTGGCAAGGGTACTGTTGCTGGTATGCAGGTTGTGGCTGATGCCCTCAGGGAATTTTCTGCGACGTCGGGACTTGTGATTAATAACCGCAAGTCTAACATATATTTTGGGGGACTCAGTAGGTGGGAGGAGGAACAAATACAGCAGTTGTTTGCGTTTCCAGTGGGGACTTGGCCGATCAAGTTTCTGGGGCTTCCTCTTGCTTCTCACAACCTTTTGAATGATCAATATTCTCCTCTGATTGATCAGATTACGGGGCTTATTAGGAGATGGTCTAATAGTTCTTTATCTCTTGCAGGTAGGGCGGAACTGATTAGAGCTGTGGTGCAGGGGGTGGAGAACTATTGGTTTCAGGTCCTTCCGATTCCGGAGGGTGTGATTGATCGGATTAACAGGCTGGTGAGGACCTTCCTTTGGGGAACTAAGTCTTCGCCTGTCGCCTGGAAGACGGTCTGCACCCCAAAGGAGGAGGGGGGTCTGGGTATTCATGATGTGAAGAAATGGAATGATGCCCTTTTCACGAAGGTGCTCTGGAATATACATAAGAAGACGGATTCATTGTGGATTCGCTGGGTCCACACGGAGTACTTGAGGGGAGATGATCTATGGACTTTTAATATTAACTCTCGAGACTCTGTGTTTTTGAAGAGGATTTTTACTCTTCGTGATTCTCTTTTGCAGGCTGCTTCAGGGGATGCGGAGAGTGCGGGCAGACTACTTGATAGGATGCTCGCTCAGAAAGGGGTGACTGGGGCTTACGAGTTTTGGAGGATTAAGGGGACTCGGCGCTTTTGGCACAAGACCATATGGAAGTCTCCTATCCCTCCTCGTTTTTCTATTACCCTTTGGTTTATTTTACATGGCAGGCTTAAGACTAGGGACCGCATGTGCTTTTTAAGTGATGATGTGCCCTTGGTCTGTCAGCTTTGTGACTCTGTTAATGAAACCGCTAAGCATCTCTTTTTTGAATGTAGGGAAACCTCAAGGGTTTGGAGGGATGTGCGGGAGTGGCTTGGACTGAAGCATAGGACATCGACCGTGGAAGCTGCGCTGAAGTGGTGCCTGCGGGAGAGGAGCTGGTCCAAAGTCTTGAAGAAAGCCCGTTATCTTGCTCTGGCCGCCACGGCGAACCATATCTGGCATGCAAGGAACAAGAAAGTCTTTAATGGTGCTCCCTTTGATGCCGCTGCAGTTGTGAAGGGCATTAAGGAGGACGTTTTTCGTATTCTTTACTCGGTGTTCCCGATAGATGAGGTTGTTGCTCATCTTGACTGGAATACCCATTAGTGGTCTCTTCTGTGTTTTCTGTTGGTTTGTGATCATATCGATAGTGTGATGTGGGTGGGCTGACCTAGTTTGTATGCCTACATCGCTTGGTTTTGAGTATGATGAAGGGGGATGTCGTGCTGACCTAGTTAGGATGGCATTTCTCTTTCGGACCCAGGACTACTATCGGTATGATCGTTTTGGGCGGTTGATTTCTGTTGGGTTATCTCGGTAGGTGTGAGATTTGGGCCATTGTTGGGCTGGTCACCTTATAGTGTGCTTAGATGTCATCTTTCTACCGGGGTATGCCCCGTGTACTTGTATTTGCAGGGTTAGATTGCTTGTCCCGATGGTCACACTGTTTGTGAACCTCGGGTGTCTGTTTTTATCCCTGGGGTATGCCCCTGTGCTGCTGTAAGGTTTCGGCCTATACTCGGTTTACATTTATGCTATTATCTTTTCACATCTCTGGAACCCATTTGGATTTTCAGTTACCTAATATGGCCCTATGAATTAGACTTTCTTGAACTTCAATAATGTTGAAGTAGCTGAAAGTGTGATCTTTTTATTTGATGCAATTGAATAATTATAAAAAATTACGTACCTAACCTTTTCTTGATGGTCTAATTATGGAGTGAATTGAGTTTATCGCGCAAGAAAAAGAAATGTGTATCTACTAATTCTTGTTGTTTGGTTTGTTGATAAGCTGGTTAGGTAGATAAATCAAAAGCTTTGAATTCACATGGATATGCTAAGAGCTGACTCCTCGTGTCAAAGCATGCTATGACTTGTTCAATCCAAGAAATATAAAAGATCACATAAAAAGTAGAGATTGATTTCTCACTGTTGTTAGTGGGAGCAAACTCAGCCTACGAGAATCTTGGTTCTCTAATAAAGTATTTGAATCTTGTATTCTTTCTTCTCCCCCATTATTACAAATCTTGTTCCTTTCAAGATTCAAAATTTTTTCCCCTGTAACTTTCTCATGAAAAGGTCTCTTACCAAAAAAATATACTCACTCCCTTTTTATCTTTTTCATCTCCACATCCACCTCAGATTTCAGACTCCCTGATAAAATTGTGTAGAGGGGGGGTTTTTTGAACCTGTCTCTCGGGGCTGAAATGGGTGTTTCTTGGCTCAGATTGTTGTTTTCTGGGCTTTCTGTCAAGAATTCTGACGGTAAGAATCTGACAAAATGTTGTTTGACTAGGTGCTGCGTGCTACTGTTTTTGTGCTCTGTTATTTTCTCTGGAGTATTTTGTGATGGTTCCACTATGGCTTCCGTGTCTCTTGGTTTTGAGGTTAATGCTTTTGATAGGGATAAGGTTTGGGTGTCTGAAAATGGGGTTTTTGCGTTTGGTTTCTTGGAGGTAGACGGTGACGATGTCAATGAATTTGTGGTGGGCATTATGTATAACTTAGGTGATAAATCTGCAAATTTGCCTGTTTGGACTGTTGGTGCTGGACTTAGGGTTTCTGTGAATTCGACATTTAGGTTTGACATGGATGGGAGGCTGGTTTTGATCAACAATTCTAGTGGAATCACTCAATGGAGTAGCAACACTTCTGATTTGGGTGTTGCAAAAGCTACTCTTTTGGACAATGGAAACCTAGTCCTCTTGAGTAGCCAAAACGAGGTTGTCTGGGAAAGCTTCGTTAGTCCCACAAACACCTTGCTCCCGGGCCAGTCACTCCGCCGCCCTCAAAGCCTCAGACCCTTTTCAACAACAAGATTGACTGCAAGTTACTACAATATGTTGATGAGGCAGGATGGAGAGCTTGCACTTATGTGGGAGCGCAATGTGACCTACTGGAGGACTCACATTGGCTCCAATGAAGCTAGGTTCAACTCGAGTGGTGTTTTCGGGTTGTACGATGATCTGGGCAAGGTTGTCTGGTCTGTCACACCCAAGGACTTTGGAGATCCTTCTGTGAGTTTCAGGCATCTTAGGTTCGACAAGGATGGAAACTTGAGGATATACTCGTGGGATAAACTGAGTGGTGGATGGAAAGCAGTGTGGCAGGCTGTTGATGATCAGTGTTCTGTGTTTGGTTCTTGTGGTTGGTACAGTGTTTGTGGATACAATTCTTCAGGGCCTGTGTGTGACTGTTTGTTCTCCGACTCCGTCGAGTCGTCGGGGCCGGGGTTTGGGAGTCCTGGACTGGATTCGGGTGGTGTGGGGTGCAAGAAGATGACAGACTTGAGCAACTGCAGGATGAACACTAGCATACTGGTCTTGAAGCAGACGGTTCTCTACGGGCTGTACCCGTCGAACGGCCTCGAGATGGCGTTGAGTGAGGCAGCTTGCAGGGACTACTGCGTGAATGACTCCACCTGCATTGCTGCCACCTCCATGAACGACGGCTCAGGCCGCTGCACCATAACGCAGACAACTTTCATGAGTGGATACAAGACTGCTAATATCCATGCTGTCTCTTTCTTGAAAGTGTGCTCGGTTCCTCTGGCTGTTCCGACTCAAGGAGCTAACCGGCACGGCAACACTCAGTCGAGCAGTCTTCCAGCCGGGAGGGGGAGCGGCAAGTGGTTCATTGCGGCTGTAGCAATGGTGGTTCTACTGACAGTGCTGGTGACTGTGAGCTTTCAGATCCTGGTTTTCTTGGTTCTGTTCCGGAGGCGAAAGATGGAGGTTCGGACGAGGATTCCTTTCGGAAAAGATGCTCAGATGAACCCGCATTACAGTGTGCTGATCAGGCTATCCTTGGAGGAGATCAAGGAATTAACAAACAACTTCGCTAATCAGCTCGGGACCTCAGCTTTCCGAGGCGTGCTGCCAAACAAGATGCCCGTAGTTGCCAAAGTTTTGAAAGATGTAGTCGTCTCGGAGAAGGAGTTCCGTGTGAAGGTCTCGACGCTGAGCGGCACGCACCACCGGAATCTTGCGTCCGTTAAAGGCTTCTGCTTCGAACCAGGGAACAAGTGCTTGGTGTACGAGCACGTCGCGAATGGCTCCTTGGACAAGTGGCTGGCCGGCCTCCCAAAGGAAGACCCCAAGCAGCAAGTCTGGCAGCAGAAGCTCGACATTGCCCTCGGCGTTGCACGAGGGCTGGCCTATCTGCACTCCGAGTGTCAAAACTGCATAACTCACGGCAACCTGAAGCTCGAAAACGTTCTGCTAGACGAGAACATGGTTCCTAAGCTGACAGACTTCGGGCTTGAGGAGTTTTTCAACCCTGGAGCTGCCTCGTCGTCGTCCGAGTCTCCGTCGGAACGCGATTTGTACATGCTGGGGGAGATGCTCCTGCAGATTGTGACGGGCAGGAGAGACGGCGTGGGACGGAATGTGGACGAAATACTGGAGCAGCTGCAGAGGGAGGACAGATTCTTGGACGGGCAGAGTTTGGAAGCGATGGAAAGGATTGCAAGAATCGCGTTTTGGTGTATGCAGAGTCGGGCGTTTCTGAGACCTTCGATAGGGGAGGTGGTGAAGGTGCTAGAAGGAACGCTGTCGGTGGACCGGCCTCCGTCTCGCTCGGCTCCTCGACAGCACAGTATGATGATCGACATGGAAGGCGTTTCAGAGATTGAGGCAGAATGCTAGTGCGGCAGTAGGCTCACATTCTTCTAACTCTGTCCAGCTCCAAACCTCTTCATTTTTTATCATAAGGGATGGCGCTTTTTTTTTTTTCCCACTTCCAAGAATTTGATTCTTGTTTGATCAATGATCACCACATGAAATGTTGGTGAATTTGTAATGGAATTTGCCAAGAAATAAAATTACCACTTGTTGATGCTCGTTTATTTTGGAGATTACTTTTTTAAGAATACTGA
>JAPKLW010000620.1:113401-148761 GCA_026898455.1 Plectranthus barbatus | reverse complement strand
GTCTTATTGGACTCCAAAATGGGCTTGCTCATTTTTGGGTCATAACACCACTAATATTTTAGCATTGCTATTTGCGAGGTAGGAAGCCATGAATCCTAATCCTCTTATATGTCACTTAAAAAATATATATATAGAAAGGAATAAAATTTATATATTTTATTTTATGATTTTGTTTTTGTAAAAATAAGATTATAAAAACTTAAAATAGAGTTGGCAAAATAAAGATCATGGTTGAAGATGGATTGGTATTTCATCATCTTTGGAATAGAGACAGTAGTTATGGAGTAAAAATAGGTGGGGATGGAGTCTTTATTACTGTTTGACAATGAACAGAAGGACAAATCATACAAATTTTGCTGGATAATTTCAAGCCACAGACAATTTTTTCCCCTCATTTTGTATATCATAATCTTATCCACCAACACGCATTATTTTATTATTTTTGCATTGTAACTATCTTTTCCATAAATCTTGGACAACATTGAATCACTGATCAGCAACAAAACTTCTGGCCATGGAAGTATTAAAAGTTTCATCTTTTCTATCATTTTACGGTCAGCACATCTCAACAACGAACGTCAGAAACATATTCGGAAAACCCAGTTTGCGAATCCAGCCGTGTCGACGAATCACCACAATCTTCCCCACCAAGAAATCAAGTTTCAAGAATTTCACCGCGATTTCTCCGACAGCCCCGTCGACTGAGGAGTCTCCGCCGCCGGAGCAAGAAATTGAACCCGAGGAGAAAAGGGAGAAATTTGATTGGTATGAGAACTGGTACCCGGTGGCGCCGTTGTGTGATCTGGATAAGAGAAGGCCGCATGGAAAGAAAGTGATTGGGATTGATATAGTGGTATGGTGGGACAGGAACGAGAATGAATGGAAGGTGTTTGATGATAGTTGCCCTCACCGATTGGCGCCACTGTCGGAAGGGAGGATCGATCAGTGGGGCAGACTGCAGTGTGTTTACCACGGATGGTGCTTTGGTGGTGCCGGCGACTGCAAATTTATCCCTCAGGCGCCGCGCGACGGCCCTCCGGTACAGAACGATCAATATATATATATATTTTTTTTATTTTTAATGTGGAGGGTCTTTGTCAATCTTTGATGCATGATTTGCAGTTGATTTGTGACTGTGATTAAATATGTGTTTGGTGACAAGTAATAGTAGATATATCATAGGATGAGACATGCAATCCCAGCAAGTTAGAGCTGCTAATGATGTTTGAATGATTTTGCTGTCACACTTTTGCCTGCCTGGTGCATATAACTTGCGGTTTCTCACTTCAAGAATGATTATATAGTCATGGTAGATACTACTATGAGAAAGCATAGACAAACGCCATCTCGCATGAGTTCTCGTATATTTACTTGTCCATGCCATGGAGGGCTCAAAATAGTTAAAGCTCTTGTAAATCTGATGTGTATGTGCCGTTTGTTGGGATTCCTCACTTAAGGTAGTGGATCATAGTTGAGATTTTTGAAGGCTTGACATGAAGGGCATTGAACTTGCAGATTCATACTTCAAAGAAGGCATGTGTAGCTGCTTATCCTAGTTACGTACAAAATGGAATTCTTTGGTTCTGGCCGAATTCAGATCCCAACTATAAGGATATTCATTTAAAGAAAAAGCCTCACTATATTCCAGAACTCGACGACCCTTCATATACTAAATCAATGATAACAAGGGACATCACTTACGGGTATGCTCATAATGCTTTTTTATCTAGACCTCACCTTTCATGCAACTACATTATCTTCTGATTATCACGCACTGCAGTTAGCTTCAGTTTACACTGAAATAATGAAAATGCTACATTGTCTGCTCCTTTGGGGCTGCTTGGTTTGCATATCTGTAAGAGCCAATAAGTTGAATGTAATCTACTCTCCCAAAACAAGATTTCACTTTCTTCAATGGATAACTAGCCTTGAGGTGCTCTACTGAAACATAAACGTGCATACAACTTACACTATCCAAAATAGATGAAGAGTTTTGGGATGGAAGAGTTAATAGTTATGTACCAAAACTTCTAATTGGTATTCATGCCCATGCTGAGGTTAAAAGAAATGACCTTTTTCAGGTACGAAGTCCTGATTGAAAATCTTATGGACCCTTCTCATGTTCCATACGCACATTACGGCATAATGAGAATTCCAAAAACTCCAGAGAGATAAGTAAATCTATGCACATAACTTGCATCTTACATTGTTTTATCATTTATGTGAATTCCACATGGCTAACGGAAAATGTACTGCACTGTGAAGGCTGACAGGGAAGGAGGCAGACCCATGGAAATTAATGTTCAGAAAATAGACGTAAATGGATACACTGCAATGCAAATTGCTGGGTGTAATCACTTCATCGCACCTTGCCTATACTACGGCTTTTTTACACCTGGTGGGAGGCCAAGCACGAGCCAGACATCATCAGATGCAGCCAAAGATGTAGGTGGTCGATGTTTTATACTTATCTATGTAGTTTATGTATCACATTGTGTATTCCTATCATGCAGGCTACATTACCCCCTGATCCTTCCATAAAGAAGGCTATGCTTATTTTCTACTGCATTCCAGTTAGTCCGGGTCATAGCAGATTGATCTTCTCATCTCCTAGGAACTTTGCTGTCGCGATAGACCGGATTGTGCCTCGTTGGATATTTCATATTGGGCAGAACTTGATTCTGGACTCAGATCTCTACCTTCTTCATGTGGAGGTAAATTTATCTTATTTTTTTCTCTACTTCATCTTGCAAGTGTTGCTGCAAATGATATTCACTAAACCTTGCTTGTTTCTATCAGCTTAAATTCATATGCATTATCATGTAAAATTAAAATGTACACTACATCTGGAGTAATGTCATAAGCTATTTATTCATATTGGACATCAGGAAAGAAAGCTGAAGGAAGCTGGCCCTCTCAATTGGCATAAAGCTTGCTTTGTTCCAACCAAGGCCGATGCCCTGATCGTAGCATTTAGAAGATGGCTAAACAAGTACGGCGGCACACAAGTTGATTGGAGAAACAAATACACAGGAACACTTCCACCAACTCCTCCAAGAGAACAGCTGATGGACAGGTAGTAGCTTCGTGATTTTCTTGAGTTTTCGTAAAATATATCTCTACGGACCCTCAGGGAGTGACTGAGAGTACAATGGTCTCAGGTACTGGAGTCATACAGTGATTTGTAGCAGCTGCAACTTTGCCTATAAAAGTCTCAGTGCGCTAGAGATCGCCCTTCAGGTGATCTCGATTGGTTTGGTCGGGGTGGTTGCAGCTGCCAAACAGGGTGCAATCTCCATTGCTGCACGCTACTCTCTGGTTTCCATGGCTGTGGTGTGTTTTGTTGCTTCGAAATGGCTGTCGCATTTCATCTACAAAACCTTCCGCTACCATGACTATGACCATGCCTTTCGTTAACCCCATTTTTGGTTTCCATTTGTGAGTATCTTGTGAACTTATAATACATGATGATGACCCAAGAAAAAAGAGGGGATCAGTTCAAATATTTCTGTTTTACGACATACTTGTATTTATTTTTTAAGGTTGGACCATTTTTACACAATATATAACTTTTGCATATCATATCATATATCAGATTAGTCTGATTAACAATTTTGTTTAGAGTTAATACATACTAACACATATTTCTTTAAAAAATGATTTGTATATTACCGGCTGCAACTACTACTGCAAGCTCATGAATTTCTTAATTATTGGAGGATGTCACTAATCCCACATCTTTTTGTTAATTGCATAACAAATGTGTACTAAAATAAACTTCATATTCATACTCCAACTCGCTCTTACAAATACAAATTTGTCATATTTATTATTCTCAAATTATAAAAATATTAATTCTGTAAAGTTCATGATTTTATATTTTCATACTATTTTAGCTAGTGAACTTACTTTACTAAATAAACTCAAATAAGCATTTATCGTATTGACACCTGACGAATAGTTTGTTTAATCTTCAACCCTACACATAATAAATAATTTATCACATATTATCATTTATAGAACATTTGCAACTTTTGTTGGAATCCGGACAAGTTCGAGTTAATTACACGTGCGGAAATATTTAATTTTGTTGTAATTAAATATTACGAGGTCGAAGTACGTCGCGAGTAGATAAGCGTAGTATATTTATTTTCTCAAAATCGAATTCCGATGAGTGAGAAATCGATCCTCGAAGTGGCACGCATAACAATGTGATGTGGGCATATTAATTAGTTAATTAATGATGTCCCACATTGGTTAATTAAACATACTTATCAAGGTTTAAATACCTAAGTGGTTAAACCATGTAATAACAAGTGTGTAATAGGGGTGTCGTATGACAGCCCCGTGCTCCTGCGCGCGCCGCCGCCGCCTGCCCCGCCTCGCCTCGGCCTTCGGCCTCTGCGAGGCCACAGGCCGAGTGCCGAGCGCCCGGTCACGGACTTGGACTTGGCAATTGGTCTTTGGGTGGTCTTTGGGCCTCGGGCCCAGTCGTACAGCATGGAGCACACGTGTGCGTGACATGGCGAGCATGTCAGCACATGACGTGTCTGCGGGGGTTACAGAAACATGCTGGAATGCAACTAGCACGTTCCCGAGACATGCGCGCCGTAACCGTCCGATCCGGGAGACACGCGTGTAACTGTCGTTGGTCTTCAAGTCTCCAGCACGCTCCCCAGGTGGTGGACTGCCTATAAATAGGCATCCTCAGGAGCATACAGAATCATTCCGAAAATAGCTTGTTGCTTTTCACCTGCCAACTCTGCTCCTGCTCCAATTCAGTTCGCCGGAGCTCCTTCGACTGCGGTGCTGCTTCGATCGAGACAAAAGCCGTTTTACCTTTGGGGACAGACTGCCTTAGTCCGAGCACTACGGAGGCATAATCTGTCTTGCGGGAAGAGTTCTCTCGACTCGGCTTTTTAACTGTTCAATTGTTTCGCAATATTTTTCTTGTATTGTTTCACCGTGTATTTCTGAATCTCAGATTCTGTAATCCTATTACTTCTACAATTGCAAGACAGATTATTCATTATCTGAGATGGCAACTTCCGGGAATGATGGCGGAAACAACACCGGTGGCGGAAACAACAACACCAATGTGCCTGGCTATGATCCGACTGCCCCTAGACTTCCTCCCAATGCTCAAGCGGAGAAGCCCTCCAAGTTTACCGGCGTCGACTTCAAGACTTGGAGGCAGAAGATGCTATTCTACCTTACTACGTTGGGGCTTGCCAACTACTCGAAGGAAGACAAGCCCGAGTGTGCTGATGATGAGCCGGACCGCCAGAAGCGCGTCGCCTTTGACAACTGGTGCCACGGAGACTTCCTCTGTCAGAATTTTATTCTTAATGCTCTAGTAGATCCCTTGTATGCAGTTTATTCCAATGTAACTACCACAAAAGAACTGTGGGAAATGCTGGAGAAGAAGTACCAAACAGAGGACGCGGGTACTAAAAAGTACGCCGTGGCCAAGTATTTGTCGTACCAGATGGTAGACAATAGATCGGTTGTAGAACAAGTGCAAGAGTTTCAGTTGATCTTGCACAATGTTCAAGCCGAAGGGATGTTGCTTCCCGATGCTTTTAATGTGGCTGCGGTCATAGAAAAGCTACCCCCTTCTTGGAAGGACTTCAAGAGTTACCTTAAGCATAAGCAAAAGGCGATGACTCTTGAAGATTTGATTGTCAAACTTCGGATTGAAGAAGACAATCGAAGGCCCGATCCAAGACTAAGGTCTGTGGAGGCTAAGGCTAATTTGATGGAGCGTGGTGGTCCATCGAAGAAGCGCAAGAGGCCTACCCAATCAAGGCCTGCCCAATCGAACAAAGGCGTTGTGATCAAAGAGCCTAAGTTCAAGGGTGTCTGCTACAACTGTGGCAAGCCTGTCCACATGGCTAATCAGTGCAAGAAGCCCAAAGCTAATGGCAAGGGCAAATGAAAGATGCACAACTACAACGTCGAACCTGATAGTGATTGTGAAGACGATCTGTGCGCGGTTGTGTCTGAAGTCAACCATGTGGACAACTCGAGGGAGTGGTTTGTGGATACGGGTGCAACTTGTCACGTAGCATCCGAAAGGAATGTCTTCTCTTCCTACAAAGCTGTTGAAGGAAGAAAGCTTCACATGGGCAACCAAGCCTCGTCTGATGTGGCTGGAGTTGGGAATGTGGTCCTAAGGCTCACAAGCGGAAAGGACCTCACCTTGAAGGATGTGCTGCATGTCCCGGACATCCGGAAGAATCTAGTGTCAGGCTCTCTTCTTGTAAACAATGGTTTTAAACTTATTTTCGAGTCTGAAAAGTTTATTTTGTCCAAGTTTGGAAAGTTCCTTGGCCGGGGTTACCTTGCCAACGGACTTTTCAAAATGAATGTAATGGCACGGCGCCAAGCCGAAAAAGTTATCAATAAAGGTGAATCTTCTTCTGTTTACTTGATTGAGTGCTCTGATTTGTGGCACATTAGATTAGGACATGTAAATCTAAATGCTATAAAAAGATTAACAAATCTAAACTTGTTGAAAGTGACTGATTTTAAACAAACAAAGTGTGAAGTTTGTGTTGAAGCAAAAATGGCGAAGTTACCATTTCAATCAGTCGAAAGGAGCACTAAACCTCTAGAGTTAGTTCACACCGATTTGTGTGATCTGAAGTTTGTGCAAACTAGAGGTGGAAAGAAGTTTTTCATAACTTTTATTGATGATTGCACAAGATATTGCTATCTTTATTTACTTCGAAGTAAAGATGAAGCAATAGAAGCTTTCAAGAATTACAAAATGGAAGCAGAAAATCAATTGAGCACTCGAATCAAAATGATTCGAAGCGATCGAGGTGGAGAGTATGTCGCTCCGTTTGAAGAACTTTGTGCTGCTTCAGGCATAATTCATCAAACGACTGCTCCATACTCACCTCAATCAAATGGAGTTGCCGAAAGGAAAAATCAGACGCTAAAAGAGATGATGAATGCTCTATTGATCAGTTCGGGTTTACCCAAAAATATGTGGGGTGAAGCTGTCTTAACAGCCAACTATATCTTGAACAAGATTCCTTTCAAAGGAAAAGATGTTACCCCATATGAGATGTGGAAAGGTAGAAAACCCTCCTATAAATATCTTAAAGTTTGGGGTTGTTTAGCGAAGGTTGAAGTGCCTCCACCCAAACAAGTTGCAATCGGTCCTAAAACAATTGATTGCATCTTTATTGGCTATGCACTTAACAGCGCAGCTTATCGTTTTCTAGTGCACAAGTCGGAGAACCCGAATGTGACTGTAGGGACGACGATAGAATCAAGGAATGCAATATTCTTTGAAAATGTCTATCCGAACAAGAGGAAAGAGGATGAACCTCAAGTTTCTCGAAAGAGAACACACGAGGAGGCTACTAGTTCTGATCCTGTTGAGGAAGAACCGAGACGTAGTCAAAGAGCTAGGACTGTTAAAAGTTTTGGTCCCGACTTCATTACTTTTATGTTGGATGACGAACCGAAAACTATTAAGGAAGCTCTAGCTCGACCAGACGCTTCTCTCTGGCAAGAAGTGATCAACAGTGAAATTGAATCCATAATGCATAATCATACATGGACTCTGACCGATCTCCCGAAAGGTTGCAAACCCTTAGGATGCAAGTGGATCCTAAAAAGAAAGTACAAAGCCGATGGCTCTGTTGATAAGTATAAAGCCCGCCTGGTGGCAAAAGGCTTTCGACAATGAGAGGGAGATGATTTCTTAAGTACAACGAGTGTGACAAGTGTGTCTATTATAAAGGTACCTCTAACTCCTTTGTTATTGTATGCCTTTACGTAGATTACATGTTGATTATGGGAAATAGTTAACAAATAATCGTTGATGCTAAAAGAATGTTGAAGCGAAACTTCGACATGAAAGACATGGGTGTAGCTGATGTGATCCTTGGGATCAAAATCATGAGAAGAGCTGATGGAATTGTTCTGTCACAATCTCACTATGTCGAGAAAGTGCTTAGAAAATTCAATGCTTATGATAGTTCACCAGCAAAAACACCTCTGGAACTCAATGTTCATCTTAGCAAGAACCGAGGTGACCCTGTAGCTCAAGAGGAGTATGCAAAGGTCATTGGTAGTCTGATGTATCTGACTAACTGTACTCAACCAGATCTTGCTTACTCGGTGAACAAACTGAGTAGATACACGAGCAATCCAAGTAAAGAACACTAGAAAGCTCTTGTAAGAGTTTTGAGATACTTGAAGTATACTCTTAACTTAGGGCTACACTATACTAGATTTCCACCAGTATTTGAAGGGTACTGTGATGCCAATTGGATCTCCGACACCAATGATTCACATTCCACGAGTGGATACGTGTTTACGATCGGTGGAGGGGCAGTCTCGTGGAAATCTACGAAGCAAACGTGTATAGCCCGCTCCACAATGGAATCTAAGTTCATAGCTTTAGATAAAGCTGGTGAAGAAGCAGAATGGCTTCGTCACTTCCTTGAAGATATTCCTTGTTGGAGCAAACCAGTGCCCTCAGTGATGATTCACTGCGACAGCCAAGGGCACTGAATAACATGTATAACGGTAAGTCGAGACATATTCGTCGTCGACATAACACCGTTAGACAGTTGATCTCAAACGGGGTTATTTCTATTGAATATGTGAAGTCAATAGATAACCTAGCGGATCCGCTAACCAAAGGGTTAAACCGAGATCAAATGTACAAGTTGCTAGAGGGAATGGGACTAAAATCCACAATTTAGGACGAGTATAGTGGACACCCAACCTAGGCGATTGGAGATCCCAAGAACTAGGTTCAATGGGAAAACTAAGCTATATAAGTTCGAGTGTAAACACCTAATTTTTTCCTTCCCTAAGTGAGCAAACCTAGGTGTTTTGAGCCTGCACGTGGTATAGGTTAAGTCAATCGACTTTTAATGATTCCTGAAAACCTCATAGGGGTTGAGTACGGCAGGATACTCTTAAATAGGAAGTCACCTATATAAGTGGAAGTGAGGGCCGCTTCAAATGAACACTTATGAATCCAAAGGGGTTTTTCATGGCCCGTAATGGAAACAAACGTGAGAACGGATGGAGTTTGAAACGTTAGTGTTTCAATGTCGTTGTCTAGGTACACACGACAGAGGGTTAGTTCAAGGTTTTTACCACTAAGCCACCAGTGTATCCGATGATGTTGAAGATGAAAGGTTCTAGGCCACAAGCTACCTATTCGTGTGCATTAACGTTTCTCGAGGACGGAGTTGGCTTTGCATTTCATGCATTGGGCATTTCCACTCATGGGGGGATTGTTGGAATCCGGACAAGTTCGAGTTAATTACTCGTGCGAAAATATTTAATTTTGTTATAATTAAATATTACGAGGTCGAAGTACGTCGCGAGTAGATAAGCGTAGTATATTTATTTTCTCAAAACTGAATTCCGGTGAGTGAGAAATCGATCCTCGAAGTGACACGCATAACAATGTGATGTGGGCATATTAATTAGTTAATTAATGATGTCCCACATTGGTTAATTAAACATACTTATCAAGGTTTAAATACCTAAGTGGTTAAACCATGTAATAACAAGTGTGTAATAGGGGTGTCGTATGACAGCCCCGTGCTCCTACGCGCGCGCCGCCGCCGCCCGCCCTGCCTCGCCTCGGCCTTCGGCCTCTGCGAGGCCGCAGGCACGAGCGCCGAGCGCCGAGCCTGTGCCCCGCCCCTGGCCCCGGTCCCGGTCCTGATCTTGGATCTTAGTCTTTGGGCCTCGGGCTTCGGGTTTGGGCTTGGCCCGAAAGTGCCTTATCTTTTCGGTGACTCAACAGGTTGACTGGGCTTGCTTTTCTGGCCCAGTCGTACAGCATGGAGCACACGTGTGCGTGACATGGCGAGCATGTCAGCACATGACGTGTCTGCTGGGGTTACAGAAACGTGCTGGAATGCTACCAGCACGTTCCCGAGACATGCGCGCCGTAACCGTCCGATCCGGGAGACACGCGTGTAACCGTCGTTGGTCTTCAAGTCTCCAGCACGCTCCCCAGGTGGTGGACTGCCTATAAATAGGCATCCTCAGGAGCATACAGAATCATTCCAAAAATAGCTTGTTGATTCTATCTCTATTCTTCCTTTGATTCTTCTCTTCGAACTTGATTTTTAAGTGTTCTTCGAGGTCTTCAACAGAATTTGGCTCCGTCGATCCTCTTCAATTTGATCTTGAAGCTTTATAACGTTAATCCAAAAGGTTTTCACTTTGTTTTTGGATTAAACATCATTCTTGAATGATTTCTTGAAGATCTTCGACCTTGTTCTTCGTGTTCTTGATGCTTGATCTTCTTATTCCTTTGGTCCTTTTCTTCAACAATTTTGAGGACTTCTAACGTTTCTTCGGGGACTATGAGCCTTGATTCCGAATCAAACGTAGGATTTGCTTGACTTTGATGAAGAACGCGTCGAAGATGACGAAGAATGCCTTCAAATCTTCAAAGGAATGCCTTGAATCTTGGAGAGAATTCTTCAAGTCTTGAGCTCTTCAATTTGCCTTCTTCACTTCACTTCACTTATCATTTTTCTTCAATTTATGCCTTGTATTTATAGGCAAAACATGAGAATCTAGGGCTTAGGTGGCGCGATCTCATTCGTCCATTGAGTTGTGATCACACGCTTCTCTTGTTTGGTGAGCTTGCCACATGTTGGCCTTTCATTGGGCGATGACTTTTATATATTAAATATCCCTTTTTATTTATTTTAATTTAGGAATTCTTTTTAAATAAATCCCTAAAATATAAATAAATTGGTATTTAATACTTTAAATCCACATTGCACGTTTTAATTGGCCGTGAATTTTTGTGTGTCTACAAATTGCCCAATTGAGATTTGTTCTTGAATGATTGTGAGAGGACGAGTCTCAATCATCTCGATAATTTGAGTTCTTGAATTTGAATTGATTTGTTAGACAGTTTATACTCGTATCAAGGAGTTTTTGAATTTGATTTGAATTTGTTAGATAGTTTATACTCATATAAAGAAGTTCTTGAAAGTTTTTTTTTTTTTTTTTTATAAATGTTTTTCCATTCTAACTTGTAGTGGCCCCAAAGAAATCAAACCCATTAATCTTCCTTTGCATATAAATTTCGGTGGCCATGATTTTTAGCCCATTGAAGCCCGTGTGAATATTTAATATATGGCACCCCTCTTTTATTTTACTTTGTTGCAGCCCATTTTTAAAGAAAACAAAGCGGCTCAATTTAGATGCTCCAGCCCATCTTGTACCGTAGCCCGACTGAAATAATGAAGAAACAGCCCAGCAATTTATCTGAAGCCCATATCATTTAATTTCATTTTCTTTTAACCCAAGGAGACTTGTTTTGTTGAGTCTATAAAATTTTAATCCATGAACGTCCAAATGAACGGGCATCAGAAAAATAAAAATTACTTCCCATCGAAATTGGTGTAGCCCAGCAAATTTCTTTATCAACCCAATAAGATAATTTCATGAAGCCCATTGTTCATGCCTACTTGATTTCAATGATAATAACTGATATATCTTTGTGGTAATTTCAGACGAAAAGAGCTGGGGAACGCAAGTACAGTCTGCTCAAAGGACGACAGTTTTCTCCTGCCATTTGAACCCTATCAGAGCTGCTACTACAATCAGAGCTGCTACCACAACAGAAAGCTTCAACCCTAATCCATTTAGCCGCTAGGAGAGAAAGGAGGTAAAAAAAAAAACTCAAATATTCTCATTATTTGTTTCTCTCTCTCTTTTTTTAACAACTCTCTCTAGAACTTTTCGAGCAGTTTGAAGCATCTCTGTGAAAACTATTCGAGAGGTTTCTGGTATTCTCCCATCGCATTTGATATCTTTGGCGTGGCTAAGCGGAGAGAGCCGTTTTTTTTTTTTTAGAGGTGGAAGAAGGAAGTGAGATTTTCTCCTTCATTTTCATATATATGTTTTTTGTTGACATCTCTTCTCTTCTTTTTTATTTTTTATTTTTTTATTTTTAAATGTGCAGGACGTAGCGGTGCAAGAAAGCAATATGCCAATGTATCTGCCACTTCATGCTGTTTTAATGTTCTAAGACGACTGCCTCTTGCTCTTCTGTGTATGTCTTTTATATGCCTTATTTTGCCGATTTATCTTTCTCCCATGGTAATGCTTCCTGGACGTTTTTTTTTTATTTCTCTAACTGAATCTGCCCCTTCAACTCTACAACTGATCTTTATTTTTTGCACATTTATACTCTCCTTTTGTTGTTTTTTTTTTTTTTGTTTATGTATCGCAGCTCACACTTTGTTCCCGGGTGTTTATTACATCTATTGGTTAGAGGGAAGTTCAGGAAGTTTACTGATCCTTTATGTTGTTTCGATGGTATAAGATGACTGCTCATTCTTCTTCTTAACAGACTTTTTAAGCAAAGCAACAGGCTTGTCTTACTTCTTTGCTTTTGTGGTAGTAAGTGCCAGAGTTTTGATCATTACTAGGCTGAATGGTCATAGTTTTTGTTTGCCAATCCTGAGTGCTTGAAAGAGTGGATGGTGTAGAATCTTTTCTTGTTTTGATGAGAGACGCAGCACAAGTTTTTTTTTTTTTTTTTGCAACTTCCAGCTATATGCCAAGCTTAGATCATTATATGACTCCTTTAGTAACTTCAAGAATTCTCCTATGCACCTGCTGAAGTATAATGAATGTGAATCGAAATCATTCCTCAGCCCATGTTCTTGGTTTTTTCTTTGCGATGAGGATTTCATTTGAGCCGGAGGCTATCCCCACAGTTACCCGGTTTCACATAAACTATCCCACAGTCTCGGTATTTTTCCACTGATGCGATGAAGATTTCATGTGAGCCGGGGCTATCCCAAGGTTACCCGGTTTCACAGAGACTATCCCACAGTCTCAGTATTTCTCCGTTGTTGCGGTGAAGATTTCATGTGAGTCCGGGGCTATCCCATAGTTACCCGGTTTCACAAAAACTATCCCACAGTCTTGGTATTTCTCCGTTGCTGCGGTGAAGATTTCATGTGAGCCGGGGCCATCCCACGGTTACCCGGTTTCACAGAGACTATCCCACAGCCTCGGTATTTCTTTGCTGCTGGAATTCCTCCGATCATTCAAATTCCTGCGATCCTTCCTTTTAACTCGAAGTTCCTTCTTTGCGGCATTAATCTGGTTTAGAAGATAATTCCTCTCTTGTTGGTCGAGCCATAATTGTGAAGTTTGATTGTTACTGGATCTCTTTTCTTGCTGGGCTTGATTGTTGTTGGACCCTCCTTTTTTTTTTACCCAAATATGATGAATTTCTTTTTTTGATCGCTGGGTTTTAATTGATGTTGGTCTTCTTTATTTTAATTGCTGGACTTGATTGCTGTTGGACCTTTTCTTCTTTTTCTTTTTTTTTTTTGAATTGCCTTTTTTAATTGCTTGGCCTTGATTGATGTTGTGCTTCTCCACCTTAATTGCTGGGCTTGATTGTTGTTGGGCCCTTTTTCCTTCCTTTTTTGATTGATGAGCTTGAAACTTGTTGATTTGCTTTTGTTATGCTTGAATGTTGGGCTTTGGACTTCTCTTCTTATTTTTTTTTGGTTGGGCTGTATCTTGTGGACTTTTTTTAATTGCTGTTGGACTTTCATTTGGTGTTGGGCTTGACATGCTTTTGAGTTTATTCCTCACTTGAAATTTTGATTTGAATTGTTGCAGGACTTCTTTTAATTTTTCCTCCATTTTACTTGTTGGTCTTGATTTATTGGACTTGTTTTTGTATCTCAAGATCCCTTACTGATTATTTTCCCTCTTTTTTGTAGCATTATGATTCACTTCAGTAGTGACACCATTTCTGGGGAAGATTATTTGTGGATTTATGATGGAGATAAGCCTATGCCGGGAAGGGAAATTCGTTTGAGGGTGCACCGACCTCTTGTTGGTCAAATAACTGAGACATGACCAAAGGTAGTCAACTCCTTACATAAAAGCGAATGGACACGTAGATATGAAGATTCCAAAGTGTCTGATGCATGGGTTCTTCATTCCGCTCATAGTCAGTCTCAAGAGGATATCTCTTTATTGCCGACACTGGGGTATCGTATTTCTCAGGGGGATGCCAAATGGCGAGAAAACGTGGACCTTGTTGGTGAATTCAAATATTTTGCTGGATATTGGGAATGGAGTGAAGACATTCTGAGTCAATGTGAAGATGAGCTTCGTCAAACAAGGATTTATGACTCTGTCTATGCCTCACTCTTCCTTTATGACAGAAGTATTGAGATTATGAAGGCATTTTGTGAGGCTTGGAGTCCGTTGACCAACACTTTACTAACTTCTTACGGCGAGATGTCACTTTCTCTATGGGATTTACATGTTATGGCTGGACTTCCTACTGAAGGGATGCTTTATGATGAGGTGGTTCCCAATGTCAGAGAGCTTCTTGGTACTTATCATGGGAATAGAAGTTTTCTTCCCATCAGTTGCAGTTATTTATTTCATGCATATCATCTTCTCTCGACTCAACATGGTGAGGTATCCATTGAGGAGTGGGTCAAGTTTTGGTCGAAGAAGAAAGTGAAGTATGCATGTCCTCCTACTCGCATAAAGTTGAAGAAAAAGAGTCGCAACCGCCCATCCAGTCAATGTACAAGAGACCTTCCACCACATGCGGTTTGGACGGAAATTGACTTAATACCATTTGTTAAGCTGGGTGTAAAAGACAAGTATCGGAAGGAGACCCTTTTAGCAGCATATATTGCATGTTGACTTTGTTGTTTTGTCCTTCCTGAGGGAGATACTAGGCTTCTTCGTCCAGAGACATTTAAGATGGCTAGTTTGATGGCTGTTCGAAGGAGAGTGGTACTCACTGTGCCGGTGCTGACCAGTATTTATAAGGGCTTGAATGCCATTTCAAGGTCTCCAGATCCATCTCGCTGTCAGATAGCTCTTCCCTTCCATTTTGTCTATAGTTGGATCGCATACTATTTCAAGACTCACTTTCCAACGAAGAGACTTGTCCCGAGAATGATTCAATTTTCGGGTGAGGGAGGGACTAGATTTTATGATGCAACTGAAGCTCGAAGAAGGATTCAGAAGGGAGAGCAAGTATCTTGGACTTGCACCATGTCTGACAAAAACATTATGTATGTTGATGGTGATAAGACAGCCGAGGTTGATGGATTTCTTTTCATGGCGATTCGATCTGGTTATTTGGCTAGCCGCCAAGGAGATCATTTCCTTATTGAGCCATATAACCCTTATCGTTTTAGCCGTCAATTTGGTTACTATCAGATGGTGACAGGTTCTCTTATTGAAGATATGCGGGAGGCCGACTTGATTACTGGACTTCGTTTATTTCGTATTTGTATATTGCAAAGGTCCGGGTCAAAGGCATTTCTTTCTAGTTCATCTCATAATGCCAAGAAGTTTATTTCTTCAAGTTTTAAGAAGTGGTGAGATCAACTTACAAGAATTCTTTTGGCGATACCGCTGTTGTGGTTCCTCATGTACGAAATGATGATCTGAAGGCTCAAGAAAAGGGAAAAGACGTAGCCTCTTCAAAACGGAAAACTCCAGAACCTCCATCAACTGATTTGATCAGTAGCAATCGTGAGAGTGATGATCGTCATTGGAAGAGGAAGAAGTCAGATATGCCTCCTGAATCTGTTCAAGATAGCATTGGTGATACCTTTCGGCAGATGGATGATGCTCTTGCCAAGGTCTTGTTTATACTTCTCAATTTATATCTTTTTTGTTTTGGTCTTTCTCTCTTCTCTTATCTATTCCTCTCTTTTTGTAGGCAATGGAAACAGTTCTTGGATCTCCTGCTTCAGAGGATTCTACGGCAAATTGTGCGTCGGCAAGATCTACCCATAATGTGGATATTTATCAGCTGGATGATACTGATGTTATCGAGCCAACGCCTTCTGTTGCGGCTATTTCTCGATTTGATGGGAGAGTAGTTTTTTACAACCATTGTAGATCTTTTTCTTGAAGGTGTCTGGAGAGACCTTCTTTCCAAGTTAAAGAAGACTCCAACAAAGTATCTTTCTTCTATCCGTGACGATGTGGTCAAGAGTCTGTTACTTATGGAGAACACTCCTCACAGTTTTGATTTATCCCATTTGAGGAAGAGTATTGATACTCTTTTTGCTGATGCTGCTGCTTATGATCTAGATAGATCTGCATCTTCTGAGTTTGTTGGTGCCCCCATGCAACGTGCACAGGAAGTCAAGAAATGTATTGAAGATGCTGAAGCCAAGAAGAAGGAAGAGGATGATCATATTGAGTCTACAAAGAAAGAGATTGCTGAATTGGGTGAGGAGGAGAGAGTCTTGGATGAGGAAAAGAGAATCTTGGATGAGAAGAAGAGGATCTTGGATGAGAAGAAGAAAGTTTTGTTATTGTCATTAGAAGGGCATGAGACTTCTTCTTCAGCTGCAGGGAGCAAAGTTAAGGACCTGAAGGAGGAGTTGTCCAAGATTAATGCTACCTTTAATGAAGAAATTCACAAAAGCTTGAAGAGCTCCAGGTTTCTTATTGACAAAGCCCGCAAGGCTTTGGAGGATCAAAATCCTTTTGCTTAGAGTGTTTCTAACATCCTTTTGTATTTGTCATCCTTTTTTACTTGAACATCTTTGTAATGTGAACATCTTCTCAATGGAATGCACCTCTCTTTTATGTTTCATTTGTTATATATTGCATCTAGCACAACAAACTTGATTCCAAAATGTGTTAATCATAAACCATGATTGAACCTAGAAAATCTAAGCTACTACGTACTATTCAAAGAGAACTTTGTCTTTTTGCTTTTGATTTGCCGTACACAGTTTATACTCATGCGGGCCAGGAGTAACAAACAGTTTAGGCTCGTGTGTCATGGAGCTATCTTCAAGATTTGGGTGGGAGTGCCGTGCACAGTTTATACTCATGCGGGCCAGGAGTGACAAACAGTTTAGGCTCGTGTGTCATGGAGCTGTCTTCTTGATTTGGGTCTTCCGTTTTTCTTCTGTCTTTCCCTTTTTTTTTTCTTTTCGATTCTTTTTGTCTTTCTTTTTTTTTTTTATCTTTCTCTTTTTTTCTTCGCTTTTCTATTTTCTCTTTTTTTTCGTTTTTTTATCTACATATTTACACGTAACATCTTCATCATCGTTTCTTTTTCTTCTAAGGATAATAACGTTTCAAGAAATTGTCATTTATTGGCCCAACTCGTACGTGGTCTTCTTCAGAAACTAAAAGAGAAGCACCGTTAGTGTAGACTTCCTTTACAACGTATGGACCGTCCCATCGTGAAGTGAACTTGTTGCCAACACGGTGTGTAGTGACAATTGGCCTTCTCACAGCAAGAACCCAATCCCCAACTTGGAAGGATCTTGTTCCTACCTTCTTGTTAAAAGCTTTTGACATGCGTGCTTGATAACACTCAAGTCTTTGTTGTGCTTCCAACCTTTTCTCATCGAGAGCTTCCAACTCCTCCAGACGCAGGCGTGCATTTTCTTCTTCAGTTAAGCCTTCTTGGATGGCCATTCTTAATGAAGGGATTTGCTGCTCGAGAGGAATAATAGCTTCTACGCCATACACAAGTGAGTATGAAGTTGCTTGCGTAGGTGTTCGATGAGTGGTCCGATATGCCCACAGAGCTTCTCCAACTCGCTCGTGCCAATCACGCTTGGATTTTGCTACAACCTTTTTCAGCAAACTGCATAATGTTTTGTTGAAGGCCTCTGCGAGTCCATTAGCAGGTGCATGATACATGGACGACTTTCGTTGCTTGAACTGAAACTTCTCACAAAGCTTGTCAATCAAGGAGTTGCAAAATGGTTTTCCATTGTCGGTAATGATATACCGGGGAACTCCATATCGAAAGATTATGTTGGTTCTGATGAAATCAGCCACATTTTCTTTTTTTACTTCCTTCAACGGGATTGCCTCTGCCCATTTGGAGAAATAATCAGTTGCAGCCAAAATGTATAAGTGACCTGCTGAAGACTTCGTCATTGGCCCTACAACATCTAAGCCCCAAGCATCAAAAGGCCATGAGGCAACTGTCGGATGCAACGGTTCGGGTGGTTGATGAATAAGATTTGCATGGAACTGACAAGGTTGGCATCTTTGTGCATAACTCATACAATCTTTCACCATTGTTGGCCAATAATACCCCATTCTCTTGATACGAAAGTGCAATTTTGGACCAGACTGGTGAGCGCCGCAAATACCCGAGTGTGCCTCTTCCATTGCTTGTTTTGCTTCTTCATCTGCTAAACATCGTAGGAGGACTCCATCGAAAGATCTTCGAAACAGAGTGTCTTTAAAATAGACAAATCGAGCACTGCGACGTCGAATATCAACCTTTTGACGTGGATCATCTGGCAGCTTCCCATTTTCTAAATAATCAACAATGGCTGGCGCCAGTCTTCTTTGTCGATCTCGAACACTTCAACCATATTATTATCTTCTCCATCTTCTTCATCCTCAAACATGGGTGGTATTACCCAACTTTTGCAGACCGGAATGCAGGTTTCATTACTTGGCATAGCTAACGTGGAGGCAAGTTTGGCTAATGCATCAGCTTGTTTATTTTCACTTCGTGGAATATGTTCCAGCTCTATACCTCTTAGCCATCGAATCATTCTTTGTGCATACTTGACATAGGGCATCAGTTCGGGTTTCTTGACATCGTATGATCCAAGTAGTTGATTAATTACCAATTTAGAATCACCGTATATTCTTATTTGAAACCTCTTAGTATCTACCGCCATTTCTAACCCAAGGATAAGCGCTTGGTACTCAGCAACATTGTTAGAGCAATTCTTGGTCAAGGTAAATGAGTATGGCATGACTTCTTCATCAGGTGTCACGAATACTACCCCTGCGCCAGCTCCTTCTTTATGGGATGCTCCATCAAAATACATCTTCCAAGGTGGTGATATCTCAATTGTGAGAACATCTTCGTCTGGAAGGTCATCAGTCAACTCCCATTCGGCGGGGATTGGATGATCAGCCAAGAAATCGGCTAACACCTGCCCTTTGACAGCCTTTTGAGGAACATATATGATTTCAAATTATTGTAACTGAAGATACCATCGCGCAAGTCTATCAGAGAGCACGGATTTTGACATGACATATTTCAAAGGATTTGCCTTTGAGACAAGTCGGACAGAATGAGCTTGAAAATAATGTTTAAGCTTTTGGATAGAAAATATCAAAGCTAAACATAATTTCTCAATTGGGGAGTAGTTGAACTCATTTGGTGTCATCATCCTGCTTAGGTAATACAAAGCATTCTCTTTCTTTTCCTCATTCTCTTGGGCAAGCAATGCCCCCATTGAGCGCTCTTGAGCGGCAATGTATAATATCAATGGGCGTCCAACAATAGGTGCCGTCAAAACAGGCGGTTTTGTCAGGTAAGCTTTTATGTTTTCAAAGGCATTCCTGCAAGCTTCATCCCATTCAAACATAATTCCTTTTTTCATGATCCTACTAAAAGGCTGGCAACGACCTGCCAAATTTGAAATAAATCTGCGCAAGTAGGCTAACTTTTCTTGTAGACTTTTCAGCTCATGGATATTACGAGGTTTGGGCATCCTCAAGATTGCATCAATTTTTGCTTGTTCAATTTCAATCCCTTGATGACGAACAATGAACCCGAGAAACTTTCCGGACTTTACTCCAAATGCACATTTCAAAAGATTCATCTTCAATTGATATTTCCTAAGCCGCTGAAAGATCATCCTCAAATCTTGTAAGTGATCTTCACGCCTTCGTGACTTGACCACGACATCATCAACGTAACATTCAATATGTTTATGAAGTATGTCATCAAATATTTTTTGCATGGCTCTTTGGTAGGTTGCGCCAGCATTTTTCAATCCAAAAGGCATTACTTTGTAACAAAATATACCTTTGGGAGTACGGAATGCTGTCATTTCTTCATCTTCTGGTGACATGCGAATTTGGTTATAACCAGAAGAGCCATCCATAAAAGATAGTGCCTCGTGGCCAGTAGTAGCATCAATCATCAACTCTGTTATTGGCAACGAAAAATCATCCTTTGGGCATGCCTCATTAAGATCTCTGAAATCAACGCAAACTCTGATTTGTCCGTTTTTCTTTCTTACTGGGACAATGCTTGAGATCCATGTTGGATATTTGAATTCCTTTATGAATCCAACTTCAATGAGTTTGTTCACTTCGGCTTCAATCAAAGGAATTAGCTCTGGTCGGAATCGACGTTGTGCTTGCTTGACGGCCCGCACACCTCTTTTGACTGACAGACGATGAACAACTATCTTAGGGTCCAGCCCCGACATCTCTTTGTATGACCAAGCAAATATGTCCTTAAATTCTTTTAACAACTCCACGTAGGATTTCTCCTCGTTAGAAGTTAGCATTGCACTGATGTAAGTTGGCCTTGGGTCATCGACAGTTCCCAAGTTAATTTCTCTCAACTCATCAACAGTTCCTTTAACACCTTCTTCAAACTGCGGAGGGGCATCTTTGGCATCTTCTTCCTCCATCGTACCGTCTTCATTTAGGGTAATATGGTATGAAGAAACCTCTTTCTCTCCTACGAGCGGATCATCTGATGACGCAACACTTTCTCCATCATCATCATCCTTTGAGACTTTTGTCAGAATGACAGTCTGCTCTGTAGCTTTCAATTCTCTTCCACATGAGATGGTTAATGTGGTTTGCCTCTTCATGCGGGAGGGAATTAAACTCCTTAGCTTTGTAAACTGCAAATCCTCATCGGTATTTGTCTTGGTCATTGTTGATTTATGATGACTTCTTTTTTCATCCTTAAGCGGCCCGAGTCTTTCGAACACAAACAGTCGTGGGTGCTTTTTCTTTCTATCACTGATTGCATCTTTTGTCGAAGACCTTTCTTCTTCAGTGATATAGCAGGTGTTACCCCTTCTAATCGCAATACGAACTGGATCTTGTGGGGAAAATCCTAGTCCTTTCCAGTGGCTAACGTCTGAATTTAAAGACTTTTCACCTATGTTGATTCTTCTTGCTGGCCGGTCCACTATCTTTGGATGGCAGGTTTCTGATTTGGGGCCATAACCCGCCTTAAGCAAAAGTGAGAATGCTTTTGGGCCATAATTCTTTGCAATTGTTCTTTCAGAAAGTTCTCCATGCTCGGTTATAGCACTGCGAATGGGTCGAACAAATCCATTCAATGGTTGCAGCATAGGCTTACCAGCATCAATCTTTGTTAAAGGGAATGTTAGGTCTTTCATGGACTCATTCTCCATGAGTGGAGCTTTACCATTGTCGATCTTTGCATCATCATTGATTTGGATAGCCTTCTTACGTGTCAAATAGTATTTTGCATCAGCGAAATGTGATTCTGATTCCATGAATGGATTGCTATCACCCACCACCTTCTTTACTACTCCATTTTTGCAATACTTCAAACATTGATGCCAAGTTGAGGGAATGACGCCATTTTCGTGCAGCCATGGACGACCAAGAAGCATGTTATAGGATGTGTTGGCGTCGATGACATGGAATAACACTATCGTTGCCATATCATTCATTAACAGGTCCAAGATCATTGTTCCTAAAGCTCTTTGCCCTTCATGATTAAATCCTTGGATCATCAATCGGCTATCCGCGAGCTCATCCATGGAAATCCCCAATTTCTTTAGAGTACGTAAAGGCAGGATGTTGACTGCTGACCCTCCGTCCACCAATATTCTATTTAATTTTTGCTCGCGAACATAGCCAACTACTGTTGGAATTGTATACATAAAAGCATTATGATTGGTATATTAGGAAACGTTATGTTTGATATACTGGTAATCATTAATGACTTGCAATAAATAACTCCTGTCTGAATTAACAATCATACGATGCGAACAAACACATCCAGTTATCTCGTCGATAGGGAGATCATACGGTGTGTAAGAGATCACAGAAGATCGTATAGATCGTTTGACCTAGCGAGATATAAACAGTTATCACAGCTGAGACAGTTTCTGGTTTGGCTGTCGGTTTAGGCTGCGGCACACAAGTCCATAAGTGGTTTATCTTGACTGCTTTGTGTGACTGGTACATCTCAATGTATTGATAGGATCAACAGTGAGATGAACCATTCTACTTGACATATGAATGAGTAAAGATCTCGGTAACTTAGTCGGATCTAAAGTCTATTGAAAGCTGAGGGGCACACATGGGTTGACTGTCACTTTGACTTGCTATGGTGGAGAGTCTTACATGTACTCGTATATCTGCATCTTGGGTGATGGCAGTTTGTGTGGGGTTTCCTTAGGCTGGATTTAGATAACCATATCCGTTTCAGGATGGTGACATTCCCTGGGAAGCTCACGAAGTTTGTTATGCTAAGTCCTGCAGGCTGAATCATTGATTCAAGCATAAGCGATAAGGGTTGAGTGGTACTACTCAGGAATAATAAGAGATTAATTAATTACAGCTAATTGTCATACGCTGAATTAATTAATGAATGTCTGAAACCTTAAATATGGGGATTAACCAAGTCAATGCAACCCGTTCCTAATAACGTGGTAATAAAGGGGTAGGTCAGCATTAATTCTCTGGTGGCATGAATTAATGTTTATTAATTAATTATGTTCTGGGTTGAACATGGAATTAATTAATAGGAGGCCCACTTTATTATTTGCATTTGATCCCTGGTCTGGCCCAACACTGCTCAGAGCCCATTAGGGTTTATTAAACCCTAATAGCCCATTCTCAGATCTATATAAATAGATGAATC
The DNA here is from genome assembly GCA_026898455.1 of Plectranthus barbatus. Taxonomy (NCBI): domain Eukaryota; kingdom Viridiplantae; phylum Streptophyta; class Magnoliopsida; order Lamiales; family Lamiaceae; genus Plectranthus; species Plectranthus barbatus. The sequence goes on along the minus strand of JAPKLW010000620.1, from coordinate 126,074 downwards.
TCTCACTTGCCCACATAAGAAAAAGTTTGATTTTCAAATCAGAAACCCTAGAGAGATTGTGAGAGAGTGGGCGGCTGTAGATCCGGTAGCGTATCCTCACCAGATTTCCGGATCGAGCAAGGGAACAGATCAGAAGATCAGATCTGTAGGAACACCATCGTTTTGATCGATTCCAGATCCAGATGTGCACCATCTTCATTGCCATCATCGATCTAGATCTGTAGACCAGTCCTTGGAGTTTCAGGTATTCCTTTGAATCTACGAATTAAATTAAATAGGAGCATGCATAGGGCATTCACTGTTTGTCATGACATTTATTTTGATATCCATAAATCGAATCCGGAGTTTTAATAAATGGCGATTCATGTCGCCTATTGTAGACTCAGTTCCTACAACTACAAACAACAGCCGATTGTGTGAATCTGGGCCTAGTTCGAAATCTTCATCTGTGAAAGTTATTGCAAGTACGAATCTCGTGCTTGTCATCTCTTCTTTTGGAAGGAAGTGTTCTTCTGCCTGCTTCGAACTTTCTCCCACAGCCTTTTCAATCTTGAATGTGATTGTGTTGGCAGTGGACGTCTCCTCCTCAAGCGAAATTTTGCCTTGACGAGCTAGTTGCATCACTTTGTCTTTAAATATGAAACAATCTTGTATGGGATGACTAACTAAGCGATGATACTTGCAATACTTTGGATTATCGACCTGGTTGGCTTCTTCGGGATGTTTCATCTCTGGTAATTCAATGAGCTTTGCTTGGAGCAGCATCGAAGATTCTCGGCACATCTGAATTCAGAAATGGATACTCTCTTTGTTGCATTTCTTTGAGGGTTAGCTTCCTCTGCACGTTTTCCTGTGGAGTGGTCCGTTTTTCTTTGTTGACTTCCTTTTTCTGAAATGCAACTGGAGTTGCCCTGATTGCCATAGATTCTTTCTTCATGGGTTTATCAAATGGTTTTCCCCCTTTTCGAAAGTCTTTCCTCTCTTGAAATCTTCGGGGATCTTGGATTGGCGGTTCTTTCATCCCACTAGCTGCCATGCTCAGTTCCATGTCATGGGCCCTAGTGGCCAGTTCTTCAAAAGTCCTTGATTGAATTCCTTTCAGGATGTACTGAAGGCCCCATTTCATCCCTTGAATACACATCTCAATTGCAGAGGTTTCTGAAAGACGATCTCTACAGTTAAGGCATAAGTTTCTCCATCGATTGATATAGTCAATGACTGGTTCTTCTTTCCATTGGTGAGTATTGGTGAGTTCCACCATGCTGACAGTTCTTCTTGTGCTATAAAAGCGATTAAGGAATTCGTGCTCTAATTGCCCCCAGCTGTCGATTGAGTTCGGTTCTAAGTCCGTATACCAATCAAAGGCATTTCCTTTAAGAGATCGCACGAATTACTTCACCAAGTGGTCTCCGTATGTTCCAGCATTGTTGCAGGTTTCGACGAAATGAGCAACATGTTGTCTTGGATTTCCCTTTCCATCAAATTGTTGGAATTTTGGTGGCTGATAGCCCATAGGCATCCTCAAATTATCAATTCTTCGAGTGTATGGCTTGGAGTAAACTAGTGATAACTTAGAGCTTTCGTCGAACTTATTTTTCAAAGTTCCTTCGATAAATTCCTTAAGTTGGTCAATTTGGATGAAACCATCAGAGGAGATAGGTAAACCTTTGGATGCAGATTTTGCCTCATCATTTGCTTTTTTTTTCTTTAGGCGTTTCCATATCGTTACTTTGCTCACCTTCATCATCATTTGTTTGACTAGACTCTCCTTTCTCTTTCTTAAGCCTAGCAATCTCGGCGTTTTGATCTTGTAGCTGTTTTCTTAGCATGTCCACTAACTCTTTCATGCTTGCAAGCTGTTCTTCTACGGTAGAAGTGTTAACCATCATCACTGATGAGGAAGCATTGCTTCTATGCACTTCATCGTCAGAAGCAATCGACTTTAGAGTTTCCAATGCCTGTCTTGCCATGCTTCTTGTAACGACACCGACAACTTTTGAGGTATTTGATGCCTGAGACATCCTTAAACTTGGATTTCTGATGAAGAGAAGAGATGAAAGGTAGAGAAGGTCCCACTGGGCGTGCCAAAATTTGTAATCACAAAAATCGTATTCAATTTTATAAACATGAAATTTGGATACAATTTAATCTCAATTTGGATCAAAATACATTTTGTGGATTCTATCTCTATTCTTCCTTTGATTCTTCTCTTCGAACTTGATTTTTAAGTGTTCTTCGAGGTCTTCAACAGAATTTGGCTCCGTCGATCCTCTTCAATTTGATCTTGAAGCTTTATAACGTTAATCCAAAGGGTTTTCACTTTGTTTTTGGATTAAACATCATTCTTGAATGATTTCTTGAAGATCTTCGACCTTGTTCTTCGTGTTCTTGAAGCTTGATCTTCTTGTTTTTCTTGATTTTAGTCTTTGATCCTTTTCTTCAACAATTTGGAGGACTTCTAACGTTTCTTTGGGGACTTTGAGCCTTGATTCCGAATCAAACGTAGGATTTGCTTGACTTTGATGAAGAACACGTCGAAGATGACGAAGAACGCCTTCAAATCTTCAAAGTAATGCCTTGAATCTTGGAGAGAATTCTTCAAGTCTTGAGCTCTTCAATTTGCCTTCTTCACTTCACTTCACTTATCATTTTTCTTCAATTTATGCCTTGTATTTATAGGCAAAACATGAGAATCTAGGGCTTAGGTGGCGCGATCTCATTCGTCCATTGAGTTGTGATCACACGCTTCTCTTGTTTGGTGAGCTTGCCACATGTTGGCCTTTCATTGGGCGATGACTTTTATATATTAAATATCCCTTTTTATTTATTTTAATTTAGGAATTCTTTTTAAATAAATCTCTAAAATATAAATAAATTGGTATTTAATACTTTAAATCCACGTTGCACGTTTTAATTGGCCGTGAATTTTTGTGTGTCTACAGTAGTACCCTCGTTGTATCTGCCGGCTAGCATCTCTTCTCCACCTGTGGTCTCTGCGATAGGTGCACTTCGATTGATATTGAGCGGGTTATTGGCGTGTGCGATCTGAGCCGAGGACTCCGCTGCTCCGTTGTACCGCAGCTGCGCTGCTCTCTTCCGGGCCGCATTGCTGATTCTTCTTCGTGGCTGCTCCACTGCTGAAGCTTTGTGCCTCTTCTTTGTGGCTGAATCGCAGCAGCCTTCGTAGGTAAGGGTGCTTGTATTAAACCTCACTTTTTCTAATTTTTCTCTTATTCAATTTTGCAGGCTTTGGTTGAATTTTGGATTGGCTAAAAGGAAGAGTTCTGCAGCAGTTTATTTTAGTCACGACTGAACCATGGTGAGGGCGAGGATGAACGCCGGCGACCTCCCCCGTTGATACCCAACAGTGGTATCAGAGCCACGGTTGGAGGGGGTTCGTCGGGCATCCCCGCCGTGGTTGCAGCTCCTCGTCGTCTACGCTCCAGAGGTAAGTTTGGTTACCCTCTCCTAGGGCCCCGCTCAGGTATAAAGCTTGATCCTTTGCACTTTCAATTCCTTAGATCGGCCAATCGCACTTTGCTGGCGACCTCCCCCGTCGATACCCAACAATTTGGATTCAAATATAACACTTCAAAAAGTTCTTTCGTTGTGAAATCCCAACCAAGGCAACACCAACCACACTCAACATGCACATCAAGTCAAAAGGTTAGTGAACAATGTTATCCTATAAATCCCACAAGAAGGTACCCAAAACATAAAAAATAAATTTCAGTAGAAACCGAACAATGATATCTTATACTTTTAAAGAATCGCAAAAAAAAAAAAGTGAACTTAAATGTTAAGATTTAGTGGGTTGTAATTTCAAGTAAAACCAAAGACACTAAATTCCTCAGCCAAAAACTCAAAACAATAAAATGAATCCAAATATCAATAAACCAACAAAATTTTATTTTTTAAATAAAAATAATTGTAAAAAAATCACATTGTCACCTTCCTATTTTCAGACAGGGGATCATAAAAAGAAATGGTATAGAAGATTTTTGAGAACGACTGAAATAATATGATAATGTACAAAAAAATTGGATATAACTAAAAAATGATAGCCTTTTTTTAAAAGATAAATAGACACAACGTCCAGAAGAGAAATTGTAAAAAGAATCATAATTAAACTATATGCAAACATAGAAAGAGGAAAAGATTTTGTCAAGGGAGGGGCTCAATAATTCATGCATGAAATGTACACATAATTACAAATAACACGTATTTTGTAAAAAAAATAAAATAAATAAATTGAACACATTATATTCATTGTACTATCACTTCTTAAATGTTTCCTATATAACTTATAAAACATACTTCTTCTTTTTTTTCCAGAGCGAATAAATATATTTCTTCTTATTATTACTAATTTGTGAGTTTGGTCTACTTAAAAAAAAAAAAATGAAATACACAATCCTAAATGTTATCCGAACCGAATAAGAGAATTGGGTTCGAAATTCAAAACTATAAGGGGGCGTTTGGTTTAACTGTCGGGAATCACCATGAGTATGGATTCGATAGTAAATGGAATGGGTATGAATTTGAATTTAGGAATCATTCTTAATTTTGATGTTTGGTTTATGGGATGAGTTTGAAAATAATAAAATCTTTTATAAATAATATTTAATTTAATAATAGAAAATCAAGAAGATAAAATTATATTAAAAATAAATAAATAATCAATTTATGTTCTTATTTATTTTATAAAATATAAAACGTAGATACCAAATAAGATTTTAATTTAATAATAATAAAATTATAATATATTAAAAAAGAATAAAAGATAATTATTATAATTAAAATTATATAATCATATAATTATTATAACATTTTATTAATAAATAAGAAAATAATTATAAAACAACATGAAATAAAAATAAGAATAATTTTGGTAATATGATTTGGGAAAGCGAATGATTTCCAAATATTTGGGTATCATTCCCATTTTTTCATCCTCATACCCTTCAACCAAATAGTAGGTTTCAGAATTATTTCATTCCCTCATTCCGAAACCCATCAACCAAACAGACTCTAACCTTTTATTTTTACTATTCTCGGTTTTTATGTGAGATTTTAATTTAGTTGATTCATCACTTAACAAACGTTGAATATATTTCATAACAATTATTTTGGTGGAATTATAATTATAAATATCAAGTTAGTTTCAATTCAATTTTCAAATATAAATATTGAGAACTAACCTAAACTATAAAATATTTACACTTCAACACTTTTTTAATTATGATACAATGCGAATCAAAAATATAATTTAATGATTTTACAAATATACAAAATATCCCGTGCGTTGCACGGTACGTCGGTAGTATAATATTACTCTTCAACTAGTCAAAATTATTATATTATTGGAGCATTGATGGCAATGACAAAATAACGGATGGATGGTATTGGTGGGAAATAATATCCTTTATTTCACTCAATTGAAAAAGTAGATACAATAGGGTTTATATAATGTACATAAACTAAATCTACGTAATGTAATCTAAGATATGAAAAGATATATACATGCTTGGTGTACAAGATTACAAAAGATATAAGTAAATCTAATATCTATATCTCAAGACCCCCCGCAAGTGAAGACGGCGGTAAGAGTCGAAGCTTGGTGCAGAAATGCTCGAATAAGCCTCTAGATAGGCTTTTGGTGAAGATATCAGCAACTTGATCTTCAGAAGGAACAAACTTTGTCTGAAGTTTGTTAGAAGTGACGAGCTCCCGCACAAAGTGATAGTCAATATCTATGTGCTTTGCCCGTTTGTGTGATATTGGGTTCTGCGTGAGGAAAAGAGCACTGGCGTTGTCAGAATATAGGCATGGAGTCGATTATATGTCAAACCGCAGCTCACGAAGAAGATTAGAAACCCACTGCATTTCAGAGGCTGCATTGGCCATAACACGGTACTCCGATTCACAACTTGAACGAGATACCGTTGGTTGCTTTTTCACACTCCATGAGATCAAATTCGGACCTAGAAAAATGGAATAGCCGTATGTAGACCGGCATGTGTCCGGGCAGCGTGCCCAATCAGCATCAGAAAATCCACGAAGATGAGCACGTCCAGAGGTAAAAGTGAGGCCGTACCAAGCCGATCCTTTAACATATCGAAGGATTCGTTTTAGTGCATGAAAATGGTCGATCGTCGGACTCTGTTGATATTGACTTATGGTTAGGTACTGCAGAGCACCAAGTAGAGATCGATATAAAGTCGGATCCTCAAACGGTGGGCCGTCGGTAGACATGGCTATTTGGGCCCGGAACCGGCTGAACCGGCCCGGAACTGTGGCCCACGGTTCAAAACCGGAACCGAACCCTATTCTAGACGGGCCAGTTCTCGTTCCAATATTTCAGGCCCGCGGAACCGATATTATTTTTTTTAATTTTTAAAAATATTATAAAAGATGCATGAAGGAGGATTGAACTCTGGACCTCCAATTCTGTTCCTAAGCACTTATCCATTGAACTATGTCATCATTGTTGAACAAATAGCTTTGTTAAATATATAAGTTTCTATAAATACGAGATTATTATAAGTAATTCTTATTTTTTAATATTTCTTATGTATTATTAAACAATAATAGTAATATCCTTAAATAAGTATATAATTGAAAAATATAATTAATTTCTCAATGGATTCTTAAAATTCATATTAATGTTATTGATAAGTTAAAAGAGGTTCAAAACTATCACATGAATAATGAACAACATACTATTAAATCTAAAATCTTAATATTTACTAAAAATATTATCTCAAACCAATGAAATTGATTGTTAAAATATTATTGCGTCTTATACGTTATAATATATCTCATATAACAATAGATTGATTCATAATAAGTTTGAACTTTTTAAGATTGATACTAACTTAAAAGTAAATCTTAAATTAATGGATAATATATCATATTTATTTATACTAACTTTTAAGAATATTATTTTAATTAAATATTATTTAGTTTACAAGTATACGATTTAATACAAAGATTGGACTAAAAATATAAAATGAATGCACAAAGAATTAAAGAGATTTTTAATTTTCATACATACTAATTTAACTCAAAGGTTATATTATAAAAAATGATAATATATGTCATTAAAATCTTTTTATTTAATAATTAATAGATAACAAATCTAAACTTGTAAAAATGTTACTAATTTTAATATTAAGTATTTAAAAATGCATAATATATCATATTATTATATATTATAACTTATAAGTTATAACATATTTCACATTATAATTATAATCGATTTATAAAGGTAATAGTTTTATTTATTTTAGATCAAACGTATACCATTAGAGGATTTGTAGCCTAGTGGATAAGTGATTTCTAATCTTCGTGGCGGTCACAGGTTCAAATCCTCTTCTTTACATTTTAAAAAAATTTAAAAAATAAATAAAAAAAAAGAAACCGGCCGACCCGCCGGTTCGACCCGGAACCGGCCCGTTCAGGGCCCAGGTTTCTGGAACCGCCGAACGGTTCCGAACCGGAACCGGCCCGTGGGCATGTCTAGCCGTCGGAAGTAAAGGTGGCGCCGGGAGCTAATGGCGTATATACCTGTGGAAGAATGAAAAGCGTCCAAGCCGAGGAAGTATCCAAGCTTACCTAGACCTTTGATGTTGAACTCTTTGTTTAAACGTGGTGGAAGAGTTGATATGGCAGTGGAATTGTTACCGGTGATGATAATGTCATCAACATAAACCAATAGGTAGATAAGAACCGCCGATTTGCTGAAAACGAAAAGAGAGGTATCGGAGGAGCTGCATAAAAAACCCAAAGATAATAAGAACGCCCGGAAGCGCTGGTACCAAGCTAGGGGCGCCTGACGGAGACCATAGATAGCCTTCTGTAGATAGCATACATGAGAAGGATAGCGTGAGTCAGTGAAACCCGGTGGCTGCTCCATGAATACCGGTGTAGATAGAAGTCCATTTAAGAAAGCGTTCTTCACATCCAGTTGATGTAACGACCAAGAGTTCATAACAACCACAGCGATGACAATACGCACAGTAGAAGCTTTCACCACATGACTAAAAGTATGAGTGAAATCAAATCCAGGAACTTGACTAAAACCTTAAGTTACAAGCCGGGCTTTGTAGCGATCAACAGAACCATCAGCGAGTAGCTTCGTGCGATAGACCCATTTGGAACCAACAACATTCGCATTTTGTGGATGGGGAACCAAAGTCCATGTATTATTCTTATGACGTGCCGTGAGCTCCTCATGCATAGCCTTCATCCATTCTGGAACCTTAAGAGCGGATTTGACACCACGGGGTTTCGACAGAGCTGTAGAAACAAAAACACAGAAACCAGATTAATGTCAACCGGGTAACGGGATTTAAAAATCCCCGAACGGGCGTGCATTTGCATAGAATGTTGAGGAGGGAGAATGGGAGGCCGAGGAATTGGTTCAACTGGCGGAGGTTGTGCATCGGCTGGAGGGACAACGGGTGGTGGTTCAGCTGGTTGAGGCGGTTCGTCGGCAGGATGGATGACAAGCGGATGTTCGGCTGGCTGAGCAGGAATATCGACATGATGGCCAAGGGTCGGGGTGGTGGGACAGGATGGGTCCGGTGGATATATTTTGCAAGGGACGGGTAGTGGAGATGGGGATTCGGACGAGGATTGAGAGTAAGAGGGTGGTTCAAAGTATTTTGTGAGGTTGAGACGAGACACAAGAGCGGAAGAGCTATGCTGGGAATAAGGAAAACAACCCTCATCGAACCGAGCATGGTGAGTGGTGTAAACTCGGCTAGTGACAGGATTGAGGCATCGGAAACCCTTGTGATGCAAATTGTAACCTATAAATATACAGGGTAGGCTTCGAGGTTCTAACTTGTGTTTAGTGTAGTCCCGAAGGCAGGGAAAGACTCGGCAACCGAAAGTACGAAGAGATGCATAATTCGGTTTTGCATGAAAGAGCAACTCAAAGGGCGATCGGTTCGAGAGAGTAGGGCTAGGCAGATGATTGATAATATGAACCGCAGTACTAAAGGCTTCTACCCATAGATGAAGAGGTGAGGAGGAATGAAAGAGAAGGGAGAGACCCATTTCAGTAATGTGACGATGTTCGCGTTCAGCTCGACCGTTTTGAGAGGGAGTGTAAGGGCAGGACATGAGATGATGGATGCCTGATTTTGCAAGATGAGATTGAAAATGGGAATTTGTGAATTCGGTACCCCCATCACTTTGGAATTTCTTAATTTTGCATGAAAATTGATTTTCAACAAATGCATGAAAATTAAGAAAAACATCGTAAAAATCAGATTTTAGCACCCAAAGGATAAAACCAGGTAAAACGGGAGAAATCATCGATGAACACAGCATAATAACGAAAACTAGAATTTGTCTTAACAGGGGAAGGTCCCCAAAGATCACAATGAACAAGATCAAGTACATGTGACGCACGTTTGTCAAACAATGAAAAAGGAAGATGTGAGTTTTTAGCTAACTGACACGAAGTACACAAACTATTATATGAGCTTGAAGAAGAAGCAGAGAGTAAACTAGACTTGACTAATGAGTTGACGACTTTGGCAGACGAGTGACCTAGACGACTATGCCGTGTCTTAAAGGTGGCGTGAGGGAGGGACAACTGATTTGATGCGAAGAGAGCAGGAACGGGTTGGTGGAGAACATACAAACCATGCCTATCACACCTGTGGCGATAGTCTGTCCGGTTTCCCGATTCTGAATGCGCAGCTGTGAATCAGTAAACAACACATCAACAGGAAAGTCATGAGTGAGTTTACTAACAGATAAGAGATTCTTAGTGATTGAAGGAACAACAAGAACTCTATTTAAAGATATAGAATCAGATAGAGGTAGAGAGTCCGTATGTGTAATACGGAGGCGAGCACCGTTACCAACTGCAACATGATCAGAACCAGAATATTCAGACACGTTGTCGAGTTGTGAAGCATCAGCGGATATGTGAGCGGAAGCACCGGTGTCCAAATACCAGTCGGAGACAGGAGGCGAGGAGACAGAGCACTGAGCGGAAAGAGCCTCGGCTAAGTTTGCTGTGGGCGCGGGGCAAGAGGACTGAACGAATGATTTATGATAACGTTTGGGACAATCAAACACGTCATGATCATTCTGTCGACAGAAAGAGCACCAGGGCGGCCGTTTCTTCCGGTTACCGCCATTCGAGCGACCACGATTGCGTGATGAAGAATTTTTGCCACCAGAATCATGCGACTTGGGGGCAGCGTGAAACACGACCAGCGGTGTGGAAGGAGTCGAAGCCGAGGATTTCAGAAAGAGCTCGTGATTGAGGGCACGAGCAAGCAAAGTATCAAAATTAGGAAGAGGCTCTTGCGCCATCTGAGCAGCTGTAAAAGTCGAATATGTTGAACTCAAACCCCGGAGGAACCAATGTGATTTGTCGGACTCATTAATCGACCGACCGATGGCCGATAACTGGTCGCACAGACCCTTGAAACGACGGTCATAGTCGGAAATAGAGAGGTCGCCTTGCTTGGTGGAGAGAAGATCGTCTTTCAAACTCAACTCCCGGGCCTTCAAGCGGTGACTTTACGAACGAGAGAGGGCCAGCCATACTTCGTGCGATGTAGAGCATCCGATAATAACAACCATGGATTCTTCTGTCAATGTAGAAACAAGGAACAACTTAATCAGTTGATCACACGAGTACCATTTGGAGAATTCTGGATTTGCAGTGGTTGCGCCAGCGGCAGTGGACGTCGTGCGTGGAGGAGCGAAAATTGATCCATCAATGTAAGGCATAAAATTTTGTGTGATGAGAAGTGTTCTATTTGAGCATGCCAAAGAAGATAATTACCAGAGGTGAGTTTAATGTTCACCATATGAATGATGGTAGAGAGGGTAAACGTGGGGAGGTCGCCAGCATCGACGGAGGCAGCCATTGGAGGCGCAGGAAATAGGTCGACGTATGCAGGAGATAAAAAACTAGGGTTTAGCCAAGATTAGGTTGATACCATGTGGGAAATAATATCCTTTATTTCACTCAATTGAAAAAGTAGATACAATAGGGTTTATATAATGTACATAAACTAAATCTACGTAATGTAATCTAAGATATGAAAATATATATACATGCTTGGTGTACAAGATTACAAAAGATATAAGTAAATCTAATATCTATATCTCAAGAGTATTAAATCAAATGAAATAACTAATGGTTTAAAAATAATTTAGTAGTTAAATACCCCAAAAATATAAACTGCTTCCTTCAAACAGAAAAAAGGGATAAACGTCATATTAATCCTTCGACTATTATGATTGGAACATATTTGACTCTATGATTATTTGGGTCAATTAGACCTTTCAACTTTAAAAATTAGTTCATTAAGCACTCTTATTTTTATATTTCCTGTTATACCCTTAATAAAATAGAAGTACAGATTTATAATTACTCAAAACTAAACAAAATGTTTTTTAAATTAAACATAAAAGCAAAGTAAACAAAACTAAAGCAAATATAAGTTTTTTTAAAAATAAATCTGAAACTAAAAAATGAAACCCAAATAATTGAAATTTTAAAAAAATAATTAGAATTTGAATTTGAGATGGTCTAATAAATAAGTTTTCTACGATAAATTTGAAAATAATAAATTAAAACTTGAACGAAAACTGAGATTAATGCATTAATAAAGTTTTTCAGGTGTACTAATTTATAATTTTTCAAAAAAAAATACTTCATTTTCTCAAAATAAATTAAATAATAAAATTCATCGGGTTGAAATATTAAAGTAATCCAAATATTACATATTTACATGTATATATGGATCCAAACATGAATACACGATGCAAAATGCAAATGAATTGAGAATACTAAAACAATCTTTTTCGGAAATCTTCGTTCAAATTTAAATTTGTTATAGTTCGTCAAGATTTATGATTTTAATTATTGCGCGAATTTGTAAAACTGAAAAATTTTCTTCACATTTTAATTTTAACAATAAACTGAAAATAAAAAATTAAAATCTTTAAAATTCATACATTACGTCAATTTTTTGTGTGAATTTAATTATTAAGCTGAAAAAAAGTTAAAAAATCTTGAAATTCATACACCTTATTTTTTTTAGTCTCTCAAGATTAAAATTGCTCAGACTTTCTATGGTTTTATATATTTATTATGTTTCTTTATTTTGAGAAATAACAAATGCATACTTTTTAAATGAGGGTATAATAGGAAGTTTAAAAGTAAAAATGTTCAAATGAGTTAATTTTAAAAGTTAAGAGATCTAATTGATCCAAATAATTATAAAATGTCAAATATACTCCCATCATAATAGTTCAAGGGTTAATCTAACCCTTATCCAAAATAAAAAATAAAAATCATCTAAAAACTTATTTCATACGTTAATAAAGACTACAATAATATAATATGTGTACAACAAACGTTTTTTTTTTATAAAAAATTTGGAATACACAATTTAAATTGGGGCATCTCTTATAGTCAAAAATTCCGACGTTAAAGAAATTTAACAAATTTTATACACAAATTGTAATACCCCGAAATTAATTAAGCCAATTAATCGCTTGATTATTGTAATGAAATGATTATCTTCTCATTTTGTGCAATATTTTGCACTTGAAATTGAAGAAGTCGATTAGCTAATTCTGGTTATAGATATATTTGTAATATTTTAAGAATGATCGCGAATTGACC
>JAPKLW010000620.1:48406-93401 GCA_026898455.1 Plectranthus barbatus | reverse complement strand
AAATGTAAACTCTTAGAAGTTACATTTTCAGATGTTGAAGTATTCCGTTGTTTTATCTTTAAATTATTTGAAAGTTAGGTAACCACGACTGTGACGTGCCTCGGAATTAGGAAGGTTAAATGGGGGCGTTACACAAATAAATGTTATTGCATAAGTTGACATCTACGTATACAAAATAAACAGACAATATATGTAAACAGACAATATACCTGAGGCCGTGCGAGAGGTGCGTCGCACTGTGACCTCCAAATTAAGGGGGCATCATTTTTAAAAAAATTATATAGTAGTAATAATATTATACTATTAATTTATCTATGTAGGGGTACCATTTAAAAAATATAAAATAAAATAAACTTAATCTTTAATTTAATTAGAAAGATTAAAAAAAAATAAGTTTATATTTAGCCTTATAAATATGTTTAGCTTAAAATATATTAAAAATAAAATATTAAGATTTATTAAGATTATACTATTAATATTTTAAAATTTATATTATTCATAATATAACACGACAACAAAAACGTTGACTGATGTCTTTATTGTCATCTTCACTTTTCTATTGCTTCTAAAGTTTTCTTCTCTCTTTTAGTAAATAGCAAGTAAGAACAAGTTGATAAGGTAGTCCTTCATTTTTTTTTCTTAAACAAATATTATCTATGATAAGAGTTATTTTGTGATCATAATGTTGTGCAATTTTTTTAAATCCTATCATGTTTTCTTGCTGCATTTATGTGATTTCTTAGGCCTTTGCTTTAAAACTTTTTGTTTATTTTTTAAAATTTTTCCAGAGTGGCTTTAGTTTTAATTTTTTTGATTTTATTTAATTAGTATTAATATTATGTTAACCGTTCTTCTTGAGCAAGTAAACATATATCCTATTCTGAAAATAGATAAACAAAGAAAAGAGATGATGAAAAAAATCTCAAATGGTTTGCTTCAAAAAAATGCTAAGAGAATTTTTTAAATGATTATTATGATTTAGTTTATATGATATTATTTAATTTTTTTATTTTATTTTAGATTTATTTAGAAGTGAAGTGAAATTCATAAATTGTTGTGAAATCGTGAATGACTCGAGTTATTTATTATAAGAGATTTTTGAATAAATTTATAATTTTAAATAGAATATATAATTTTAAAATATATTTTATATTATATTTTATTAAGAATCTTTATAATTATTTAATTAAAAAAGGCACCAAAATTTTATTCGTCGGTCCTCAAAATTTACAGGCCGGCCGTGTTTGTATTCCATCTAAAAAAAAGTCAAACAAACTTTGCTGGAGAATTTCTCAAGCAGTGAATTTATAATTATAGATTCTTAATCATATCTACCGACAACTCATTATTTATTTATTATTATTTTTGCGTGTAGTGGACGTTTTTTTATTTAAATTCTTGTATTTTCTGTGTAAATCATTGATCAGCAAAAACGAACTGCCATGGAAGTTTTGTTAACTTCATCGTTTCCATCATTTCGCGGCCACCGCATCTCAACGACTAACGTCAGAAACATATTCCTAAATCCCATTTTGCGGTCTCCGCGAATTACCACATTTCACATCACCCAGAAATCAATTTTCAAGACTTTCACCGCGGTTTCTCCGACTGCCCCATCGACTGAGGAGTCTCCTCCGCCGGAGCAAGATATTGAGTCCGAGGAGAAAAGGGAGAAATTTGATTGGTACGAGAACTGGTACCCGGTGGCGGCGGTGTGTGATCTGGATAAGAGAAGGCCGCATGGAAAGAAAGTGATTGGGATTGATATAGTGGTATGGTGGGACAGGAATGAGAATGCATGGAAGGTGTTTGATGATAGTTGCCCTCACCGATTGGCGCCGCTGTCGGAAGGGAGGATCGATCAGTGGGGCAGGCTGCAGTGTGTTTACCACGGATGGTGCTTTGGTGGTGCCGGTGACTGCAAATTTATCCCTCAGGCGCCGCGCGACGGCCCTCCGGTAAAGAACGATTCATACTTTTTTTTTAAACTGTTGGAGGCGTCAATTCTTCAGTGATCTTTGTTGTCTTTTTCAATCTTTGATAAAAAAAATGTGTTTGTTGTAGATTAGTTGGGTAGATAATATATTTTGATCCGGAAATATGTTAGAATATTTTTGTTTTATGGAATTATCATATCCTAACTTTAGTTATATTTTAATTTTTTAATAACATTTTTATTTTCTAAATATATTATATTTTAGTCTTTCCAATAATATTACTATTGAAAGATAGAAATATATTTCTTAACATAACATTAGTGAGTTTCAACAAATTTCATGAGTAGTGGGTAGATTGAATAGTTATTGCATGTCTTTATGAGCAAGTTAGGAACAAGAGTCTTTAATTTTTTGAAATATATTTATGTTTTTACAATATTTTTATGGGAAGATTTTAAGTTAGGCACGCCTAAACTGTTTAGGCGGGTTTTATTCATACCCAATGAGTTCACCCATCCCAAATAGGGTTTATTAATCCTCAATTAGAGTATATTAAATGGGTTTGACTTGGGTTAATAGATAAAACCCGCCTAAACCGTTTAGGCGTGTCTAACACAAATTTTTGCCTATTTTTATTATACCCTAAACCCTACTGACCCGCCTAATTAGCACAAATAATTGTGGAGCTTGGATTGTCGTATAATTTTTGAAACATATAATAGGGTCACACGATTGGTTTTAGGACGGTCGATGGTCGTTTAGCGTATAGGCGACCTCCTAAGCCGTATTTTACAACAATGCTTTCAGTAGATGTGGCTTATGTGATCAAAACAAAGAACAAAACATGCTCAACATTCATGAAGATTAAGCTACTGACTAAGAACGCGAGTGATCGTCGCCTCAAGGTTCTCAGCTTGGACCGCGATGTTGAATTTCTATTGGGTGAGCTTGCAAAGGTGTGCAAGCAGACAGGAATTGAACACTACTTCACCGCACTATATTCAATGTTGTGTTGTGGAAAGACGCAACAAAACAATGATGGCTATAGCACACTCCCTCAAGATCAACCTCATGAAAATCTTATATTCTTTAAGGAGGTTCTACAACGTGGAAATGCTTCTCAAAAGCATAAATATTTCAGGCAAATGTTGAGGCAGTGCGACATGCAGTCTATCTCTTCAACTAGCTAGCTCCTAACCAATGCAATGGGTGATCACACTTTGTTTGAGGCATGGTCCGGAAGGAAGCCACACCTAGCACATATTCATGTGTTTGTTTGTATGAAACATGCCAAGGCAGGGGCGGCGCCGTGTAGAGTCTTACGGGTCAGCCGCCCCCACGGCATTTCAATTTTTTTATATATGTATTTTTTTAAAAAAAATTATGAAATATCGACCCCATAAAATCAAGGTCGAGCCCCCACAATACTCGAGCTCTCCAGTCGTCCCTGTGCCAAGGTGACTACACAACATCTTAAGAAGCTCGATGATTGAAGTCAATCTCTGGTATACTTAGCGGTGAGGATTGCAAAGCTCACCGTCTGATGGACCATATCGCCAAAAAATCCATGTAGGCTGCGATGTTATATTTGAGGAGAATGTGGAGTGAAAGTGGTCGTAAGATTCAGGAAAATATGGGTCTTCTAATTTTCTGGTCAAAGAGGAAGCCAACTTGGAGCAAATAGAAGTTTAGACTACTCTGCACGTGGGTAGTTGTTCGCGTGTGTGAAACACACTAGTGCAAGTGCACACTATCACAAGTAATATAAAACAGAGTATTCTCCGAGTATCGATCCACAGGGAAGGGTTAAAGTTGCACAAACACTCAACTCGGTTTAATTGATGGGGAAAAATGATTTGGTTTGTTTAATTAACCTAGGCAAGAATTAATGAGTAAATAACAATAAACATAAAACATGGGATGACCATAAAACAGGGAAAAAATGGAAAAAAACTGGATCGGACAATTTCTTTTTAATCAACGATAAAAACGACCTAGGCTATGGAATCACTTGCTACAGATAATATGCTACAGCATCGTAAACAGCACAGAGTAAAGTTGCTGCCAACTATGGTTCTCAACTAGATTTTCCAAAATAGGTGAGATAGCCTTTTCTAAATTAATTAACATATTCCTATGCCCAATTCAATTTAGATTCAGCACCAATTATCACTCTCCTAGGCATTTTTACAAACACAAAACCACATATTCCTATGCATGAAGTGTGCAATATTTGGGGTTTCTACTTTTAGCCTCAATTTTTCCAAATCTAAGCTAAGCATGAATCACAAACATTCAAGCTCCCACAAGAGTTGTAATTTTAAGAATTAAACCACCAAAATATTCAAAACTTCATTCCATTCACAATGCATAACAATACATTCAACTCAAGCAAGTTCATCCATAGCCATGGTCAACTAAATTAGCTCATATTTACAAGGGTAGGAGCTAGATTCATGTTTTGGAAGCTGGAATTCATACTTAAAAACAAGAATTTAAAGATAAAGAAGACAAGGAGAAGATTCCCCCTTCGATTAGTTCCAACGATGAATGATTCCTCAATTCCAAGCTGGCCTCTCGTCGGTGATTGAGCTGCAGCTCGAACCGTCGTCTTCCTCCAATTCTTCCCGTTCCCAGCTGAAACTCCCAGCTCAAGGTGTGTGGCGATGGAAATTCTAGATGGTGTCCTTTCCTTTGATTTTTCTTCCAGCTGCACTCCTTCTTCCTCAGCTGATTTCTTCTTCTCCCCAGCTGGTTCCTCTCTCTCTCTCTCTACGAAGTGTGTTCCCAAAATGAATCCCCCAGCTGTTCTTCCTCCCCCCAGCTGTTCTTCTTCTCCCCCAGCTGATTCTCTCTCTACGATTTTGGGGGAGATGAAGTGAAAAATGAAAAATGGGGCTCTCTTTTCTCTCTCTCTACCATTTAGCTTTTATACCTCCCCCAATTTCTAGGTTTCCCTTTTTGGCACATTCCCAAATTGTCCTTGGAGAAAAAGGGTGAAAATCTGCTTTTTTCGCAAGTCCAGATCAGCAGAAATAGATTTTTCCACGTCATCCCGCAGCTTTGCCTAAAGTTGACTGGGAGCTAACCCAGCTCGGCATGCTACAACATCTGTTTCCTTTGCTCCAGCACAGGCTTCAAAACATGATAATTTCCTGCATGGCAATTTCACTCCAAATCCTCCAAAAATATCGTTATTTGCTCCAAAACACGAGATAAACATAAAAAGACTCGAACAACTAAATGCAAGACTAAAACAACATTTATTTGGTTAAACATAGACGAAAGACTCTCCAAAACGAACTAAAATCAAGAGAATATAACTCTTTTTCAAGAGTTATCAGTGGTTCAGCGAGAGAGCCAATGCCCGAGGCAGTATTCGAACTATCTACCTCGTCCACACCGCAAGTCATGCAGTCTTCCGTACGAGGTGCTAACCTGGGCAGAAATTTGCCCACTCTATAGTCAGGCAGGCTTATTTACAATGATGAAGACCATATTTACTACGGAAACATGGTTGACATCTTGGAAAATGCACCTTGGAGGGTGCTAGAGTTTAAGAAAGGAGTCAGTGAAGTAATGCTAGCAAAGACGGCTTGGTCTCTGCTATTGCGAAGAACAAGACATGGTTTCTTACCAAGTTACCGACTAGATATGAAGCGATAGGGCCCAAGTTGGGGTGTACAAACTCAAGAAGAATTCAAATGATGTGGTGATCTAGCACACAACTTGGTTGATTGCCAAAGGGGTTGCCTTTGAGGAAGTGTTTGTGCTAGTCTCACATTTTGACACAATTTGTATATTCTAGCCATCGTAGCTAATTGTGGGTCGCGAGTACATTACCTTGATATAAAGTTAGCATTTCTGAATGGAGAGCATGTTTATGTGGCCCAGTCGGACGGGTGATCATTTGGTGCTCAAGTTAAACAAAGCGATGTATGGGCTTGGACAGGTATCGTGTGCATGGAATGCACGACTTGATAGAAGTCTAAAGTAACTTGACTTCACAAGATGTTCACAAAAGCTAACCATCTACACAAGGGGCAAGACAAACATATAAATCATTGTCGGTGCATATGTTAATGATTTGATCGTGATCGAAATGGATCTTGTAGCTATCGCAACCTCAAAGCAATAGATAGTGGGGGAGTTTGAGATGAGTGACCTTGGATTACTCACGTACTACCTAATATCGAAGTGGCACAAGGAGGTGGTGACATCTTGATCAAGCAGACTGCTCATGCAAAGATGGCACTTACTCAATTTGGAAAACATGATTATTATTCCACCAAGATTCACATGGAGCCAAGAGCCTAGCTGCACAAAAATCCAGAAAGACACACAGTTGACGCCACTGAATACTGGTACATCATCATAAATCTGCTATATCTCTTTCATACTAGGTTGGATCTCTCCTACGCAGCTCGCGTTGCAAGCAAATCTATGGAGAAGCCCTCCATTATACATCACAAACAGTGAAGCAAATACAAAGATATTTTAAAGGGACTATGGAATTCAGACTAGTATATGAAAGAGGGGGTGGGTGATAGGTGATCACCGACTATACAAACAATGACTTTGATTAGTGACATGGATGTTCGAAATAGCACAGGAGGCATGGCATTCTGCGTTAACAGCTATCTGATTTCATGAAATTAGCATAAGCAAAAGACAACTGATTTCATCCTGTGATGCCGAGTTCATGGCGGCAACTACGACAACATATCAAGCGCTTTGGCTAAAGGGATTATTGGCCGAGCAAGTTGAGACTGAACTGAAGAGTAAAGTTGTTTGTCGATAACAAGTTCGTGATTGCTCTCATGAAGAATCTAATCTTCCACGATCAAAGCAAACACATCCTATGATATATCATTTCATTCGAGAATGTCTATAAGGAGGTTATATTAACGTTGAGTTCATTCGCATTGATGAACAATATATCGATGCACTCACAAAGGCATTATTGGCAGCAAGGCTAGTGACTATTCAACACATGCTCGGTGTTTGAGAGCTTGGACCACACCAAGGCTAAGGGGTAATTGTTGATTATTACTCCGAGCGACAATCTTTGACTTGACCCGACACGTACCTAACATGGAGAAAATGGGTTGGGTCAACCCATTTAATAATCGGGTCAATTTCTGGTCGAACCCGTGAAATCCAATTAAAATTCAGATCAGATTCGGGTCAGTTTTAGGTCGACCCGCATAACCCGAACGACCCACAAAATTAATTAATTAATTATTATTTTACTTGATGCACTCAAATAATTTAATGTCAACCTAAAGACATACTGCCTCATGTTTGTGATTTTATTCTTTTGATTTATTAATAGATTAGATAGATGTTCAAACTTTTAAAAATTTGGTTGGTGAAAAAATTTCAGACATTTAATTTTCTAGCATTTGGATTTACTCAATAATTATATTTATTATTGAAAATTTATAAAACTATTCAAGTATTCATACTATAGATTGTATTTGTATTTGTGATAATAGGTTATTTTATTTTGGGGGAACCGCTAACTCAAACATTAGTATGATAATGTTCGCTTTGGGCCAAAGCCCTCACGATTTTGCATTTGGGCATCTATATCCCAAAAGGTCTCCTCCTAATATAGTTGGGTGGACTCTTATATACAAGGAATCACTTCCTTCTCTCCCCGATGTGGAACATGGGCTTGCCAAATCCAACAATCCTCCCTTCAAACCCAAGGACCACAATATCGTGTTCTTCTCCTCGATTACAATTCATCTTGTACTGTCGTTAACCCACGAGACCCGCCGCCTGACCACTACGGTCAGGAAGCTTTTGACACAAGGTAACCATTGTATCGAGTTTTGTTGAGGGCTTCCTCCCCTCGAGCCTTGATCCGTCTCAACTCATCTTGCACCGTCGTCTAACCAACGGGACCTGCCGTCTGACCACCTATCATGAAGTTTTAGACAGAAGGCACCCAGAGACGATCCTCACTCGAATTGAGGGCTTTCCACATTCACTTTAGAGTCCACCACCACCTCGGTCCCCCCAAACTCTGCTCGAACCACGGTACCACGTGTTTGTTCCACATTCACTGCACCAATCTGTTGGGAAAACCGCCAACTCGAATATTAGTATGATATTGTCCGCTTTGGGCCAAAGCCCTCACGGTTTTGCATTTGGGTCACTTCCTTCTTTCCCTGATGTAGCACATGGGTTTGCGAAACCCAACATTTTCGATGTTTTAAACAGATCATGTTGATGATGGTTAAGTTTCGACATAATTTAACAGATCATTATGGGTCGACCTGAAAATAAGGAAAAACTATGAAAAATACCCTATAATATTGGTCAACTATGAAAAATACCCTAATGTTTGCTTTTCCTTGAATTATACCCTAAAGTTTCATTTTGCCCACTAAAAGTACCCTTTACTATGAAATATATCCTAAAGTTTCTCATATCATTGAATTATACCCTAATATTTGCTTCTGTCAATTAAAAATACCCTACGTCGCTAACGGTGTTAAAACTTTAATACAATATATGCCACATATATACCAAAGAAATGGAAATGTCACACATTATTTAATTTATGATTCATAACAATGTCACACATTATTTAATTTATGATTCATAAAAATTTTAACATCAAATCAAATATTAATAGGGATGTCAATTTAGTCCGAAACCCGCAGGTTGGCTCGATTAACTCGATAGGTTAGGGTCAAAATATTTTAGCCTGAAACCCGATAGGTTGGCCTGATTAACCCGGTTACTTTTTTTATTAATATATCTATCATAATTATAGTACTAAAATCTACTTTTGATATTTAAGATCATATATATTAATTAAATTTTAAGTTATATAATTGTATTTAGTTCAAATAGTATTCAATACATAGTTAAGTTTATTTACTTACGAATTTAAAATATATTTAAATATTGCTAAAATTAAAAATAATATATTTTTAATAGTTAAATTAATCATTATATAAGAGTTTGTGATGTGTTTTGTATTTTTTATAAGAGAAAAGTAATATTTTGTTTATTTTTTATTATTTAAAATATTAAAAGAGTGAAAAGGTATTAAAAATAAAAAATAATTAATAAATTCATTGTCCCGATGGGATAGCTCGAAAATCGACGGGTTAGGGTTAGGGTCAACATTTTTTAGCCCGAAAAAAGTTCAGCCCAATTTAACCCAGACCGATTAACCCGCAGTCCGATAGGGCTGACCCGAAATCCGACGGGTTAGCCCGATTGACATCCCTAAATATTAGGGTATAATTCAGTGATAAAGAAAATATTGGGGTATTTTTTATAGATGAGGGTATTTTTAATTGAAAAAATGAAACATTAGGGTATAATTCAAGGAAAGAGAAACAATAGGGTATTTTTCATAGTTGACCATAGTTTATGGTATTTTTCATAGTTTTTCCCTGAAAATAAATAGGTCAGATTTGAGTTGACTTTTTAAACCCGAAAAAATAAACGTTTCAGATTCGGATTGACGTGTACCGTGTTACTATTAAATCACAATCTGATCTACCAACCTAAACCTGACCCAATTAATACCCAATAATAGTGATCTCAAGCAATTACAATTCATTGAAGAACAATAGAACAGTTACTACAATTTCATGAGTAGTGGGATAGATAATGATTAGTAATGATGCATGTGTCTATGAGCAAGTTAGTGGCAAGACTCTTTAGTTTTCCATGGAGTCTTATAAATAGCTGAACTTTGGTGTTGTAAAAAGTATCAATAGCAATTTGCTTTTTTAATCAAATCAAAGAAGAATAAAAGCTGTGGCAAATTGGCCCCCAAGTTTTTCTCTCGTTGCTATTTTCTTCAGTTTTTATTCTTTGCTCTGCTGCATGCATTAATCTCACAAAGAGAGAATTCGGGCGTGGGATCTTGAGCCAAGCCATCATTTATATGAGTATGAGATTGGCGGCAGTGTCGGACAAAAGCAATAGAAATATCATCGGATGAAACATGCAATCCAGCAAGCTTTAGAGCTGCTAATGATGTTAGAATGATTTCGCTGTCACACATGATGTATCTTATGGTTTCTCATTTGAAGAATGATATTATAATCATGGTAGATACTATGAGAAATCATAGACAAAGGTCTCATATAGATTAATATTTATCACATATGCATGAAACTGCTGCATTTCTTCATAAATTACTTGTCCAATGCCATGGAGGGCTCAAATTAGTTGAAGCTCTGTTATCTCTGATGACATGAAGGGCATTGAACTTGACAGATTCATACATCCAGTAAGGCATGTGTAGCTGCTTATCCTAGCTACGTGCAAAATGGAATTCTTTGGTTCTGGCCCAATTCAGATCCCAAGTATAAGGAGATTCATTTAGAGAAGAAGCCTCACTGTATTCCAGAAATCGAAGACCCTTCATATTCCAAATCAATGATGACGAGGGAAATACCTTACGGGTAATGCTTTTTTTTTTTTTTTTCCTTGTAATTATTTATATATACCGCACCTTTCATGCTACTATATCAGCTTTTGACCAGCAGTTAATGAAAATGCTTCATTATCTGCGCCTGCTTGGTATGCATATCTGTAAGAAGCGGAGAAATAGAATGTAATAGGCGGCATCATCAAAATAACTGGGAAAGATGAGCCAAGTTATGTCATTTTTATTTCTCACATAACCTTATTTCTGTAATAAATACTAAGAAATTTCTTGCACATCCCAAAACAAAATCTCCTCCTAAAACTAGCCTTGACGTGCTCCACTGAAGCTTACATTATCCAAAATAGACGAAGAGTAAATTGTGATACATTGCTTTTTTCAGGTATGAAATCCTGATTGAAAATCTTATGGACCCTTCTCATGTT
Organism: Plectranthus barbatus; assembly: GCA_026898455.1. Classification (NCBI taxonomy): domain Eukaryota; kingdom Viridiplantae; phylum Streptophyta; class Magnoliopsida; order Lamiales; family Lamiaceae; genus Plectranthus; species Plectranthus barbatus. Next base: position 82,611 of record JAPKLW010000620.1, on the reverse strand, counting down.
CCATACGCACATTACGGCATAATGAAAGCTCCAGAAGTGCCTGAGAGATAAGTAAATCTATGCACACAACTTGCACCCTACATTCTTTTCACACAGCTAACGGAAAATGCACTCCACTGTGAAGGCTGACAGGGAAGGAGGCACACCGATTGAATCAAGTGTTCAGAAAATAGACGTAAATGGATTCTCTGCAATGCAAAATGGTGGGAGTAACTGCTTCATTGCACCTTGTCTATACTATTTTACTCTAGGTGGCAGGCCAAGTGAGAGCAAGACATTATCAGATGTAGGTAGTCAACCTTTTATACTTATCTGTGTAGTTTATATATATCAGAATATGTGTTTCCTTTCATGCAGGCCCCTGATCCTTCCATGAAAAAGGTTATGCTTGCTTTCTACTGCATTCCAGTTAGTCCGGGTCGTAGCAGATTGATCTTCTCAACTCCTGGGAACTTTTATGTGCCTCGTTGGATATTTCATATTGTACACAACTTGTTTCTCGACTCAGATCTCCACCTTCTTCATGTGGAGGTAACTTTATCTTTTTTCTTTTTGCAAGTGTCGCAGCAATAAACTAAAGTCTTGATCACATCTTTGAGATTTTATTACTTGACCATGACACGTTTCTAGCAGCTGCATATGCATTATCATGTAAAGATTGATTCTTGACATGAATGTCATAAACTATTATTCATATGGGCCATCAGGAAAGAAAGCTGAAGGAAGCTGGCCCTCTCAATTGGCATAAATCTTGCTTTATGCCAACAAAGGCCGATGCTCTGGTCGTAGCATTTAGGACATGGCTAAGCAAGTATGGGGGCACGCAAGTTGATTGGAGAAATAAATACACCGGAACACTTCCACCAACTCCTCCAAGAGAACAGCTGATGGACAGGTACAAGTTTCTTGAGTTTTCGTAAAATATATCTCTATGGACCCTCAGGTAGTACAAATGGTCTCAGGTACTGGAGTCATACAGTGAACTGTAGCAGCTGCAGCTTTGCCTATAAAAGTCTCAATGCGCTAGTGGTCGCCCTTCAGTTGATCTCCATTACTTCCATCGGGGTGGTTGCAGCTGCCAAACAGGGTGCAATCTCCATTGCTGCACGATACTCTCTGCTTTCCATGGCTGTGCTGTGTTTTCTTGCTTCCAAATGGCTGTCGCATTTCATCTACAAATCCTTCCGCTACCATGACTATGATCATGCCCTTCGCTAGCTTTCCATTTGTAAGACATATAATATTATGAATTTGATGTATGATGATGGTCCCAAAAAATAAAATAAAAGAGATCTATCCAAATCTTCTAGCTGTTTTACGACATACTTATTTGGATTTTTTTTTTTAACTCAAAATATAAATATATTAATAAGATTTCCAGTTTACAATAAATACTAATCCTTCTGAGAAATTATTCGCCAGAATTTTGGTTCATCAATATTTGCACTAAAGCTAGCTAAACTATGAGCTACTTTATTTACATTTCTAAACATGTAATGTATATCAATAATGGGAAGGTTTCAGGACGGTTTAGGCGGGTTTTATCCATTAACCCAAATCAAACTCATCTAATATACTCTAATTGAGGATTAATAAACCCTATTTGGGATAGGTGAACCCATTTGAGTATGGATAAAACCCGCCTAAACCGTTTAGGCGTGCCTAACGCAAGTTTTTGCCTTCAATAATAGATCATTCCTTTAGTCCAATGATCGTATTTGCCATGTCTTTCGGAAGGTATGGAGATCTTCCATTAGCATCCCTCAACATTTGTACAGTATTAATGGAATCCAAAAATACCGAGATTGAACTTAAATCAAATTGCAAGCACAAATCAATACCATACAGAGCAGCTATAATCTCAATCTCAAGGACAGAGCCTGGAAATTGATTTAGCAAATGTTGCACAAAGTTTACCACAATCATCCCCGACTATTGCTCCAATTCCAAATCATCCCGACTTGAAGTCAACCTTCGCATCAACATCCAACCGGAAGGACTCTCTTTTTGGCAACCTCCAAGTACAATCTCCAATAGGAATGTCCCATATGTAACCTTGAACCAAACTATATTGTGCATCCTCAAAGTTTAGAAGGAAATTATCTACTCTTTGTACTGGAACATTCCCATTGCTTACTCCATTTCCATGTTTTTCATTACAAATCAATGTCCAAGTCATCCACATCATAAAACACTATCCTTCATAATCCTCTGTATCTGTCATGTCTGTCACAACTTATTTAATTGTAAACAAAGAAGACTTTCGATGGTGCTTCAAAATCTCTCAAACTTTACCATTGATCCAGTTAGACTTTATTCTTTCACAAAAGAATAAAGTGTAGGTTGTAGACCCCACTCTTTCCTGCACAAATTGCAAATCCCAGAAATTGGTAAATGGTGTGCACGAAGGTTTAGAGCTGCATGTAGGAAATCATGCATTACTTTCCAGATAAACACTCGATTCCATTCTTTCATTGATAGGTTCACAGAATTCTCCGACGGACAATAATATATAATTTCAGCTAGGTAAGCCGATCTCACAATAAATATCTCAGTATTTGTATATCTCCAAACAAATCGATCCTCTTTATTTGGAACTATACTAATTGCCTCAACAATCATAAGCCAAAAAAATCTCTCAAGTTGGCTTACATTCCTTGAGCCATCCTCCAACAACAACTCTTTAACTTTGGTATTGATCATATCGAACACAATAGCATGAACCAAGTTAATTTTGTTTCCGCGTATCATATATTAAATATTTTTAATTTATCTTTTGTTGGACAAAATATCTATATTTGCACATACTATTACACATTTCTTCAAAAATTATTTGAATTTTAGCGGCAGAGTTGCAACTACAAGTTCCCAAAATAAAACTTTAGAGAGAGAAGATGCACACATTGTGACTCTGGTTCTTGTATTTCTTACAAATATTGGAGCATGTTTCTGATTAATGTACAACCCACACCTGTTTGTCAATTGCATAACTAACAAATGTAGGATTTGGATCTTCTGCTGTGCAAATAGGCACAACAAAGAATGTTGTTGCTCAACAGAATAAAATATTAACTTTAGTGCCTAAATTAATAAAATATTAAATAAATTAAATTTATGGTTAAAAAGTGTATAGAAGATTCAAATATAAATATTCTATTAAATGAGGGTGATTTATTTTATGGAGTATTAAAATTTGTATGAATTGTAGGGTCCACAACGCTGACGTGGCAAGGCCTCTGGCCACGAGATATGTTCATCGTATTTTCTCAACTTTTTCATGTCGGAATTTGCTGCTTCTTTATGCCACAATAATCGTTCACCGCGTCTCTCCCTGTCTATTCTCACCCAGTCTGAATATATTTGAGATTCAGAGAAAAACTTAGACCATAACCCGTCCTCAACAATCTTTTTTCCTCGTTATCAATCAAGTTTCGAGAAGTCCCGGATGTATTAATGGCATTGTCAGATCAGAGGTGGATGGTTTTCTTCAGAAGCGGAAGAAAAGTAAATCAGTCGATGGTGCAACTGTAAGCTCCGAGACTCCTCCCCCATTTTTTCAGGTTCAGTTCCATACGATTGATGTACAAGATTTCATTTTTATAAGTGAGGTGTATTGGTGGAAATAAATGAAAGAATTCAATCCATCTGACCCCATTGGGCAAAACGTAATAAAGCAAACCAGCAATGTGTGTTTCTCTGTGTTTGTATTCTGTGCGCTCGCATTCACTGCAGTCGCCATCACATATCAATCTCCTGATCCATCGTCGCGAGCCCTCACTACGATCTTCGCCCAACTCACTGATAATTCTGTGGACATTGCCTCCTCTCGGTGGCGGCAGAGTCTTCGTCTGGGGAGAATGTGACCTTAAAATCCGGCTGTGAGGATATGTCTGTGGTGAACTGTTCTGATCCCAGAGTTTTGATTGCAATCCAGAGGTTTAATCTGAGGCAGTTTAAGGCCATTGCATTTTTGGACTATCAAGCTCCTGTGAATGGCTCTAAGCCTGATGAGTGTGATGTTGGGTGGAGGTTCAGGTACAAGAAAGAGAAGGAGAAGTCATGGAGGGATTTCAGGAGATTCAAGCTGGGCTATAAGGATGATTGCAGTTACAAGGTGATTCATCCCAGTTCATGGCATTCTGGATTGAATGCACGTCGTCCCCGGTTGCAAGTCAGGGATGGGAAGACGGACAATGAGATCAACGACACGATTCTGGGGTCGGATGCTGCTTTTAGGAAGGGAAGGTATCTGTATTACTCGAGGCCCAGGGGAGGAGATTACTGCAATGGAATGAATCACTTTATCTGGAGCTTCTTGTGTGGCCTTGGCGAGGCCCGCTATCTGAACCGGACATTTGTGATGGATTTCAGTATTTGTCTGCCTTCCACATACACACACACCAAAAAAAATGAGGAAGGAAAAGACTTTAGGTTCTATTTTGACTTTGAACATTTGAAAGAGGTGTCTTCAATTGTGGAAGAAGGCGAGTTTCTGAGAGATTGGAAGAGATGGGGCCGGAGCCACAAGTCTAGAATTCCGGTCAGAAAGGTGGCCAGCTACAAAGTGACGCCGATGCAGCTGAGGAAAGATAAGAGCACGGTTATACAGAGGCAGTTTGACGCTCCGGAGCCGGAAAACTACTGGTACAGGGTCTGTGAAGGGCCGGCTGCAAAATACATCGAGAGGCCGTGGCATGCTCTTCGGAAATCTAAAAGATTAATGAAGATAGCCACAGCTATCCGTGGGAGCATGGACTGGGACTTCGATGCAGTTCACGTGGTTCGAGGGGAGAAGGCGAAGAAGAAGGAGCAGTGGCCTCATTTAGATGCTGACACTTCACCGGATGCTCTAGTTGCTAAACTGGAAGGGGCGATTGCACCATGGAGGAACTTGTACATCGCTACCAACGAGCCCTTGTACAGTTATTTCGATAAGCTGAGGTCTCAGTACGAAGTTCATCTGCTGGATGATTACCGCCATTTCTGGGGGAATACAAGTGAATGGTACAATGAGACGAGTGCGCTGAATGGGGGTCGTCCGGTTGAGTTTGATGGTTATATGAGAGCTGCGGTGGATACCGAGGTCCTTTACCGGGCCAAAACCAGGGTGGAGACGTTCTATAACTTGACCACAGATTGCAAGGATGGGATCAATACATGCTAAACCAGGTTACTTTTATTACCCTTTTTGTTGGTTGATTCGCTTGCAATGCAAGAAGAAATTTTGTTCAAAGTTTATTCAACCGGATGAATAAAGATGCGACCAATACTTAGTAACATTAAATCTTTGTCAACAGCCTAATAATACCTTGTACGATTTGTGAGCCAACAATGCCTTCTTCCACTAGTAATTGATTGTGGATTTGATAGCATCCAATATCTGCATTCAACATACCATGGGTGTCATTCTTTTCACGATATTTTTATCATAAAAATATGTGCAAATTGGAATGATTATAATCATTAATTAGTGTCACCTTGTTTTTGGTTGGCAAGTAGAATGGCTCGAATACAAGAGGAAAAGGGGTATCCAGACCACACACCCTCGCTACTGGAGCTTCCAACTGCATCAAATCAAAATCGACATCATCTTCACTATACTTTTCATCTTAATTATGCGTTGGAAAGATACTTATCATCAATAAACTAGGAAATAGATTACCAATATTAAGGTAGAACTCTAATTAAAAATAATTTCACTTTGTCTACTTGAAAACAATGAGATATTTCTTTTATTTAAGAAGAGAGAGAATACTGACAAACAAAATGATGCAGCCCAATGATAATTCTTACCCTCAAAAAGCAACGTTCAACTATGGACGCAGATATCTCAGCACCAAATCCTCCTGTTATTGGAGCTTCATGACTAACCTACACAGGAGAAAGAAGCCAAAGATTAGTTCAGGGATGATAACCATTTTCGTAGAATGAAGTTTGTTGGAGAAATGAGCCTTACCAGAAGTCTTCCAGTTTTATTAACGGATGCCTCAACTGTTTCCTTATCCCACGGAATTAGAGTTTTCAGATCAATCAGCTCACAGGAGATGCCATCCTACAGAAATTAATATTTTCAAGGATGTGAAATTAATTTAAAAGATTTGCAATTGCAGTTTAAAGACCCCAATTTCCCTAGGAATAGGGGTATGGTCACAAACACCACACAATACAGCAAGAAACTTAAATAACAAAATGCAATTTGGGTAGCTCTAATGATCTAGCTAAGCTAGAGGCAAAAATATTTAAGATTCAAATGGAAGCAAACAAGTAAGTTTCAAAGGAGAAGCAGGCTCTGGTTTAATATTTAGAAATTCCTCCAACGATATCAGTCAAGGCAAGGCAAGGCAAATCAAAGGAAAAGGGAACATTAGATGCATGGGACATGTGCAAGACAAGCTACCTTCTCAGCATCTATACAGGCCTGTTCCATGATCGATAGCTGAGCACCCCATCCAACAAGTGTTATGTCACTACCTTCCCGAATCACCTGAGAGTTGAAGATTTCTCAGATACTGATTTTTTCAGAGAAATGACAAAATTAGCTTACCTCAGCCTCTGACAAAGGTAGCATGTAATCTTGCTCTGGGACCTCTTCCGCTGCAATCCGGTACAGCCACTGAGACCATTTAAGCAGAAATTCATTACATTCTGTGGCCATTCGATGGCTTACAGTACAATAGAAGAGCAAATACTATATACCTTTGGTTCAAAAAATACAACTGGGTTTGGGTCGCGAATGGATGATAGCAGCAATCCTTTAGCTTGTTGAGGACTGCGTGGAATTACAACCTAAACGAAATCTAATCTGTGAAAAGAACTACAAGAACCAGGAAACTTTTTCCAACAACCTCAATTGCAGTTTCAGGCATGAAAAGTAATCACAAGCTAGACTCGTGCATATATCATAGGTTGGGAGTCCCACCATCTTTTCACAACCCTCTACTAAAAGATGCACCATGTTCCTACTTAGGTTGTAATTTCCTATTTACAGTTTTTTGTTCGGGAGACATGGATTTGGCCATAATATCATATGATTTCCAAATAAATGATGCTAGGAGATCATTTATTTTGTATAACTGAACTGATCAAGAATAGTAAAAAAAACACTCTAGAAAAGGACCAACACTAGCTACAGATATCCAGCAATTCATTTAAAAAGGAAAGGAAAACCAGTACCACCTAACAGTCATCTCCCACCACTTTTTTTTAGAGTATTAAAAACTCAACATAACTGAACACAAGAAGTAACGTCAGAAATGAACATGTAAAACAAATATAAACATGACAACGAAATATTACCTTTAAACCAGGAACATGACAGAAAAAAGCCTCAGGGGATTGAGAATGGTAATGGCCACCATGGCCCACAGCTCCATAAGGTGCTCTGATTGTTAACCCTGACAAGAGTAAACATGTTAGAAACTAGAGAAGAAAACATGGTATACACTGATTAATTACCTCCGCAATTGAATTGATTGCCACTCCGGTATCTAAACTTAGCAGCTTCATTCACAATCTATAAATAGGAAATGATCAGTCCAAATCAAGATAGCAAATCTCAAGCGCAAGAGCTGAGAAATTGAGGTTGCCATACCTGATCAAAAGCTGGAAAAATATAATCAGCAAACTGAATTTCAGCTATTGCTCTGTTATCCTAAAATTTGTCACAACATAGGAGGAAACTTTAATAACCAATTCAAATGTTGAATAAAAGGACAGCCTCGTATTCACATTTGAAAATGCTCACCATAGCTGCCAGACCAATTGCAAACCCAACAATGCCCTGCATCAAAATCATTCATCGAAACAATGCAACATTAGGTTCGTATAACCGAAACCATAAAACAAGCTGATCAAAGGATGAATGGAAAGTGAAACAGTAACAAAGACAATTTTTCTTTTACATTGTTCAGTAAAATAGGACAAAAGCAACAACCAAAATCACCTGCTCACATAGAGGAGTGTTGAAAACTCGACTTTTGCCAAATCGTTCAGCTAGTCCGGTGGTGCAGCGAAAAACACCACCAAATCCCACATCTTCTCCGAATACATAAGAACTAAACAGAAACCAAGAGAGAGAAACACTCAAAAAAACGAATAGCAATCTTACTGAAAAAGGTAAACCACAAAAAAAAAAAAAAAAAAGGCAGAAGCTCCACACCGCACGTTCAACTAGGAAATACAGCTTTGTCGCATACAATTTGCAGAAAACAAACACAGAAAATTGGTAAAAGGAAAAAGTATCCCAAATTAGGCGATCGGAAGAGGAAACAGTACCGAGGGTCTGTATCCAAGGCAATATGAAGAGCTTGGTTAATGGCGGAGTATAAATTGGTCTTCTTCTTATCGTTGATATCACCTTTTCCAGTCTTAGTCAGCGAGCTGATGTCGGCGGTGGTCGCCAGTCCCCTCGAACACGAAGATCGGAAGCTCCATAACCCATTCAATCTTCCAATTCTGCGGCTGCAGGCCATTTGCAGTTTCACGGTATACACGCAAGTACTAAACTAAATGTAAGCTCGATCAAAGTGGCCTTTATATTTTTGATTGAATTTGAGAGTTGATTGAGTTTGAGGGTGGTTGATTACAGTTATTGCGCTGATCTTATTTTGAAAATAATTTAAAACCCCGAAATAGCAAACTTCAAAAATAATAAGTTTGTGCTGATAAAATTTGCCAATTTAATATAATAATTCTCTTTGTTGCTTCATGAATAAAGAAATCACCTCTGCCACGAGGTCGAGCTTATCTTGTATCTCCTTTACCCCTAACCACGCGTGTTTAACATAATTTTCAAATTCACAACATTAAATCAATAATTATTCCCCTCTCTCTAGAGTCACCCCCACTCTGCCTAACAGCAGGGAAAGATCTGTATACTACGAAACCTCAAGAGTAGAGTTGCCAACTTCCAATTATGAAGAAAAAATAAGCGATTAACGACTATTAAACACCTCTAAAATCAGCTATTAAACATGATCAGATCATACAACATAAAATAAACCAAGGAAAAGCAAAACAAAATTAAAATTAAAAAAAACTGACAACGAAGAAAAGCCACAACTTTTATAAAAAGCAAAACCCAGACCCAACAAGGACATCAAAACTAGGGGGTTGTTTGCTGCGCAACTCTTCCTGTGCTTGCACTCAGGAGTCCATAGCGGGCAGCCCCATGCTCATCTTTATCCGCCATGTCCGTCGGCCACCCTTCACAACCGGAGCTAGCAACCATTTGCAACACCGTTAGCCAAGACTTTCTGCTCCGGGACAGCAGCTGCAGGTTTTACAGTCTTAGGAGTATCGTCTCCTGATTTCGGAAGAGAGTCGTTCTCTGTTGTATTTGTATTATTCCCATTGGCCACAACAGCTGATGCTGCGTCTTTGTCTACTTCTGGAGACTTGTGAAGCTTAACATCAACATTTATGTTTTCCTTGCAATCCTTGTTCTTCTCTTCAGTTGGCTTGCCTTCCCAAACTTGAGACTATAGACAACACGAAATAAATTAGCATTAACCAAACAGTGTAAAAGTGGAGGCCAAGACAAAATTCAAAAATAAATGTTACACCAAACTCACCTGTTTATGGAAATGCTGCTGCTTGGCTTTCTTCTCCAAGATTTTCTTCTGGCGATCCTCGTAGAAGTCAAAGTCATCCAGGATGCATTGCTTGCTTACGTGATCCTTAAAGATTTTGAGCACCTGAAGTCCCTGATCAAGTTTAACCTGCCACAAAAAATTCAATGAATATAAGTATCACGTTGGGGTTGAAAATTAATCAATGAAAGACAAATGCATCAAAGTGAAAAGCATTGAGAATACCTCTTGGGTGTCCCTACTGTTGGTTACGGGTTTGTTCTCATTATTCTCGAGGATAATATGTTTTAGCAAACTGTTGGGCACATCCTTCACAATATGCCACTTAACTGGAAAACAACCAATCCATTTGTCCTGCTGCCAGTACTCCACATTCTTATTGAAGTCGACAGGACCAACCATCTCGGCAACACCAACAAATTGACCACTGGTATTAACCTGTGCAACAAAGAACAAAGTACAATTAGCGTAGAGCTTAAAAATCAAGAAAGCACACAGGTACCAAGTCCAATAATGCTTACTGAGAAGAAAAGGAAAACAGGGCAGCTTCCTGGCTTTTGTTGAGCGCTCTGGTAAGCTGCATCCAGCTTTTTGTTACCATTAGGTGTGCTTGCCCAAATATTGTACTTGATGCTCTTATGGACATCATCCTCACTGTACGATTTAATAATAAAAAATTTGGCATCAGGATAAGTTTCAGGAAATTCTGGTCTGTTGTACTGCTCCCGTTCAGGAATCACACTTGACTTCTCATCTTCAGCTGTTTCAGCCAAGGGCATATTTTGCCCTTTGACATCCAAAGCCACTGGAGTAAAGCCCTTCACGTTCTTAGTGCTCTTGGTTCTTGGTCCCCTGTTCAATTCATTCAGACCATCCATGCTTTCGTTGCCATAACTGTAAAATCCATTACCTCTTCCCCTGGGCTTGTACTTGCTATCAATAGCCATCCAGTCACGTCCACCAGTTCGCGTATCATAGCCATTATATCCATACATACTAGATCTATAAGCATTCCCATACGGACCATACACCTTGTTTGGATGCATTCGATTTATATACCCATTAGCCGTGTTCATTGTGGGCATTGGCCTGGGGTGGTTCAAGCCCTACAAATAAAGCACATCATAAACAGGTGAGACAAAAAAAGATCGAGGCAGAAAAAATAAGTGCATTGGAATTTCCCTTGCAGTTTCTTAATTAAAAGAAGAGAACTTTTGCACAAGGTGTAATGGCATTCACGCACACAAGAAAATATATTTTCCACAAAATGCTCAACATGTAGAACTGAACATGATTAGTGAAGGCGAAAATCATATCAGATTAAACCAATCACTTTTCATGTGCAGTAACCAAATGGGCCAAGGAAAAGACTACAGATCCATACCATAACATGAGGACGGTAATTCTGATTCCTTGATGAAGGAACACTATTTCCATTCCCAACGGCGGAAGTGATGGATGAACTCGTTATTGGTCTTGACTGTGCATCTGAAAAATATGGAGTCTCTATCCATGGAATTGGCGAATGTAAACCATCAAAGGCAAATCTTGGATCTTGATGACCAGATGCTGGAATTCCACCAGGTAAAGCACCTCTACCATAGGAATCATTAGTGTTGAACGATGAATTTTGGTATGTTGGTCTTGTCATCGCGGTACCATTATTTCCCTTTGTGGCAATACCATTAGATTTTGGTAAAGGCCCTTGGTCAGGAGCCACAGAGGTGGCTATTTCACCTTTCCCAGTGGCAGTTGGCGAGGGGTACGGACCACTTGTGGGTGGCATTGGCTGAAAATAAGGAGGTGGGTACTGATAATGCTGAGGTCCATAAAGTTGACCATCATGACCCAATGTAGGAATAGGGGAAGCAGCAGGTGAATAAGGTCCATAAGGAGTATATCCATAGCCATGGTGATACATAAGTGACCCATTGTCCCCATAAGCTCCCTGTAACCCCAATGAAAAGAAATGTTATATCATATTACACTGAATGTGTCTACTCTAAAACTGTCATCCAGTGAGTAAAAAAACATATGAAATAAAACAAATGAACTTACTGGAGGTAGCTCCACTCCCTCTGGGTTCATGTATCTTGCGTAATCTTCCCATTCATTGCCGTCAAAGCCTAAATTCATTATGGGAGGACCAAGATCAAAATCAAGTGAGCTAAGACAGTTCAAACACCATGTAAATCAGAAGTCATTCACTAGTATATTAGCAAAAAAACTTGAATTTTCAAAATTTAAAAGAAAGAGATTTATCACCATAATAGTATGCAGATGGATAACCGTTCGGAAGGTAGCACACAGTTGGATCCATATAATCTGGAATTAAAGGTGTGACAGATCGGTCCATTTGAGCCCCATTAGCTATGTTGGCAGAATCCACTGATGGCTGCAGAAGACATTAACATTCAGCAATCAAGGAGAAAGGAAGACTGCCTTGCTACACGGAGAAGACCAAAGATAATGCAAGTATTTACATACAAATAACGTAAACCAAATAGAGACCTTTTTAGTAGCATCAGGAATCTCAATAGCCTTTGCCTGCGAGTCCAAAGACAATTTCTGCAATAAATCTGCAGACTCTGTGGCAGATACAAGTAAAGGAATACAACGAAAAAAAATATTCAACATACTATGAATAAACGTAACAATAACAAAAAAAATTAAAATAAAGTCATACCAATAGAAGATGCGCATGACACCAAAAAGGGATCCTAACTACTTGATTCCAAGACGGCACTAAAAAAAATCCAACTAAAACTAGAAAAAGAAAAACAAGAACTTTATCCGAAACTCAAGTTCAATTATCTATTCCTTATCAAGAATAATCAACCAGCCACATAGAAACAGAAGCTTTTCCATGATTTTCAGCTACTACCCCGTCAAAACTCCAAGTGAATCTCTGAAAGAGAGAAAATAAATAAAATCTAATTCCTGAAACTACAGCAAGCAAGAAGCGCAGAAGAAAGCAAAAATCACCAAAGAATAAAGAAACGTGGAACTCAGATTCAAAAGGCTCAGATCTATAGAAGCAATCAAGCACGGACTCAATTAGCTGGACAAGTTCATTCGGGAAATAAACCTAATCAAACAAAAAGAAACAAATTCACCAAACCAAACCAAAAAAAAAAAAAAAAAAAACGAGAATCACACAGCAAACGTCAAGGTAGAAAGGATACGATCTGCGGAAGGCGCAACGGCAGCCATGAGCAAGGGATAGATTACTTATAGCGTGATAGAGCAGAAGAACCCTAGAGTGAGAAGATAGAGGAGGAGGGACGGAGAGCCGCCACAAAAGAGCCAACGAGCGGGCAAGGGAAAAGTTTTAAGGGTTTGGGTTTTGGGAAGAGAGAGAAAGGGAAAATCAAACGTAGGGATGAGTGATACAAATACCACCACCTCTTCTTTCCATTCAGTCCCTATATTTTCCCTTATTTACAAATCCCCCCTGTGGTTGCAATTGCATCACCGGCCCGTCACGCTACTTCGTGTGGTCGAGATTGAGTGCGGTACACGTGGCGGGCCGATCTGTGGGCAGATCTGTGAGTCGTGAGGTGGATCCAGAAGGGGAGTGAAAAGACAGATGTGTCCTTGTCCGATGATTTTTCCCACCAGACTTCTTTGGGTTTACCTTGTGGACTTTTCTTTTTAATCCACAAATTAGGACAGCATGTAATCCACAATTAGTCGTTCACTAATTTGATTGGTTACACTATGATTATTTTATTTTCATTTTAATGCAATAATTATATAGGTAATGACGTCTTCGGTCTTGGCAATAATTTGGGCATATTTTAACTAATTGTGACAGTTCACTGTGGAAATGGATTTAAAATTAAAGTGAATTTGATGTAGGTTTAATCAATCCAATAAAAGTTGTTTAATTTATGTGTTCGATTTATGAACTATTACCAATTTTGATTCTTGATTTGTTTAATTAATATATTTGACAACCAATTAAAATAAAATATAAAAAAAATAATAATTAATTTGATACTAAATTAGTAAAAATATAAAACCAAAAAACTTTGAAAATAAAAACTATAAATAGTTAGTATAAAACATGACTTGAGGATGATTGAAGGTTCAAATTCTCAATAATAAATTTATTATTTATGTCAAAATAACTGCTTTGGTGAATTCATTATCTAACAGAGACGTTTATGGAATTTTGCTAAGTTGTGTTCCAGAAAAAAGTGGAGAGTATAAGAGATTTAATGAGATTTGGTATAAAGTGTACCTACATTTTCAGATACAGCAGAGAGATTATTATTATTATTCAATGTTGTTTGAAGGTTAAAACGAAAATAAATATGAAGATAGAGTGGGTATTTTCTTATTCCACCAGTTTATCTATATTACTCCTTCCTCTTCTTTTTGTTTCCCTCCTTCCCTATCCCTGTTGCAAGAGGGGGTCCTTTATACCTAGGGGTGTTTATGAGCCGAGCCAGCTCGTGAGATACTCGATATCGATTCGATATTAGTCGAACCGAGCTCGAGTTCGAGCTGCTCTAGTAAGTGTCGAGCTCAATAACAGGGGTGTTCGCGGTTTGGCCGAAATCGGTCAAACCGGCCAAACTATATTTATTTGGCCGGCAGTTCGGAAATTTTGAAATCGGACAAACCAGTCCGGTTCCAGTTCTGTGTGCCAAATCAGCCATTTCGGTCGGACCGTCCGGATACACCTATGTATATATTTATTCAACAACTTTACTAGTATATATTTATAGTTTAGTTGGTCTGTGAGCAAACTTTTCAGTTAACAACCTAGGTTCAATCCTCTTTTAAGACTTTCAGATATATATATATTTTTTTTATCAAAATTTAACTTATTTTTTCAGATTTTTTTTCTCTGGTCCAAGCTTTAAATTGCCATATTACTTCCTACAAAATGTTGTAAACTAATGGATAATCTTGTAGGAAACTCATTTAAAATTAATTAATTAATTAGCAAATGCATGCAAATATTTCTTCAAACTTTGGGAGCTTATGTATGTACATAAGATGCTATACTTTTACGGCTCATATCATCATATAAATATATAGTATATATAATCCATTCATGCTATACTTGTGGTTATAGATGTGGATTATAGACATTTTTTATTTTTTATTTTGGGTTTTAGAACTTCATATTATTAGTATGTTGTGTTATTGTGGTTCAAATTATTAAAATGAAGTGTAATTTTTTATTTTGAAATTTATATTTTAGTGCATTATTGAAATTTAGAATAGATTTCATTTCAAATCGCAAAACCGGCCGGACCGAACCATTTTTTATACAGTTTGGCCGGTTTGGTTTAGCTAAATTATTCGGTCGGTTTGGTTTGAAAAATTTTCAAACCGTACCTATTAGTTCGACCGAGATTTTCCTCCGAAACCGGCCGAACCGGACCGCAAACACCCCTACTCAATAATACAAGGCTCGACAAGCTCGCGAGCCTAATCGAGCTTAACTTATTTATTTACTAAACATCCCTAATATTATATTTAACATCCCTAAGTTTTAGGTATTTAAATATTTATGTGGTTTTTGTATGTTTATATAGTTATGTGATAAACTTTACATTTTGAAACATACAAAAATCACATCATTAAATTATATTTAAATAATTTATCAAGGATATTGTTCTAAGTAGACTTTTATTTAAATAAAAACATCATGAGTTTTGTGGGGAAAAAAAAAGAAATAGTCTACTAAATCACATAAAAAAAAGAGTGAAATAGTTTAAATTAAATTTATTTAGTATTCATGAAATTATTTTAAATTAAATTATTATATAATGTAGAATTTTTGTGTCCACATGAGAATTTATGATGGTTAATTTTCACCGGTGAGAAATTATTTAATATTTAGGATTTAGATTATTATTCAAAAGTTTGTAATAGATTTTAAAATTCAAAATCCAAGATACATTTAAATATTTATCGTTGCAGAAAACAGGCATGACAATTACATATTGAGGATGATTAAAAATGTAAATTTTAGACTTATTAAATGTAAAAAATTACACTATTTTTATCCTATCATAATATAGGAAAAATAATGTTAGATTTGGGTGGGGGAGGGGATAGATACTATTCATTAAATGTGAATATTAATATTATTAGCACTTCTAAACTTAAAGGTTTTACCGTTGATGCTTCATCATATTTAAATTGATTAGAAAATTACGCTTTTTTGTTGTTTTTTAATATAAAAAACTTCATTGAATTATTGTATGCCGTTTTAGATATATTAGGTATACTTTACATTTAAATCTATAATAAAAAGAACTCATATAACTCTACAATAAATTTATTTAATAATTTATACACGCTGCGCATCGCGCCAGGTGAAAATCTAGTAAATACTTAAAACCCTACCCTATTCAATTTTTACTTTCAGATTTTTACCCTACCATTGTATGCGCCGCTGCTGTCCTCCTTTTCCCTTATCTCTCAATTTCAACTAAAACTTAAACTCCAAAAATCATTTCTGATATGAAGACTACTACTATGAGGGAGATAAATATAATGTTGTGGGGTATGAACGAAAGGACAAGGCACATAAAGAGAAATCTCTACGATATATGGGAAGGTAAATTTGCTCAATTTCTCATACTACATTCTCTATTTTGCTTACTATAATTTGTGCGAAGGAAAAAAATACTTTCACTTTTCCTATTTTTTTTTCACACTCAAAGAAATTTGCTGTCTTTTTCTTTAGCATCAACGCCAATCTTTGAAATTGAAGGAGTGGAGATGAATGAGAAGTTTGTAGTGCGGCTGCTTCTGTGGCATCACTCATGGAACTTTTCGTTTTTTTATAAAAAAAATTCTAATGTTATTGAATTTATAGGTTTGTACACATTACAAATTAATTTATTAGTTGTGAAACATTTATTCTGAGTACCTTGAAATTTCTTGTAAAAAATCTGAAAATGGAATTATATGCCATTACACCTAATGTACAATTGTTGCATTTTATACCTCATTAATTATTATTTTTTTGCAGGTTCGACTCTTGGATGAACTGTTGTATATGTTTTCTTTGACATGTGTTATTTTGGATTTCCATTATTTTTTAGTGGGGATCCTTATTATTGTTCTAGTTTATTTTCATGTAACTTGAATAACACTTTAATCTAGACTTATTTCAAGCAAAATTTAAATGCAATGATGTAATTTTTATTATTAAGTTATTACATTTTAATTAAATTATGATATTTTATTAATATTTAAAAATAATAAAAGTTGAGCTCGAGCTTCACAAGCTTAACATCGAGTCGAGCTCGAGCACAAAAAATCCAAGCTCGCTTGAGTCGAGCTCGAGCTCGAGCTTGGCCCTACTCGACTCGGCTCATGAACACCCCTATTTATACCCATCTTCCTTACATTATCATTTTGCTGCCACTAGGGGCGTACATGATTTGGTCCAAACCGGCCAAACCAAAATGATTTGGCCGGTTTGACAAGTGTGAAAATCGGACGGCCGGACCGTAAGTTTCAAACCGTATTAATTGGTTTGGTTTACGGTTTGAGTAGAGAAACCGACCGTTTGGACCGGATCGAACCGTTTATATTAATAATAAATATTTAGATTTATATTTTATACTAAAAGTATAAATATAATACATTTGGTATAGTGGTTCTAATTAGATTAAAGTTTTAAAAGGCATGTGTTCAAATCCTCTATGCAACAAAACACAATTTTATTTTTCTCCTACATTTTTATTTATTTTTTAAAATTTAAAATACAACCTAAACTATCAAATATTTCAATCTTATTTTTATTCTTTTTCTACATTTTTATTTATTTTATGAAATCTAAAATAAACCTTAAAATATCTAATATTCCAATCTCACAATTTTATTCAAATGTCTCTCTTTACCCTTATTGTCTTCTCTGTTCACTGGGTTGGTATCTCTGTTATCGCATTATAATAATTTGACCTTATTATTATATTTGAGAATGTGATATGAACTATTAATTTTTTTATATCATTAATTATTTGTTTTATTAAGATTGTCTCGTACTTTGCCGATAAGAGACAATATTAGTTTTTTTTTAATTTCTCAAGTAAATTGTAGCTAAAAATAAAAAAATTACATTTTGACTTTGCTCGTTAAGATCGTATTTCAAACAGTTAAACCAGCCGAACCAAACCGTTTTATTTGGTTTGGTTTGAAATATTAATTTGGCCGGTTTGGTTTAAAAAAATTTCAAACCGTATAATTTGGTTTGGTTCATACTTCAATCCACAAACCGGCCAAACCAGACCTTGTACACCTGTTGGGAAATCTGTCTAAGGTTTCCTCCCCCAGTAGCTTACTTGTTTAGATTATAGTTTTGGTGGATCAAATCCTAAGTCCTACCAGCGTCAGTTGTCTCTACATAGCCCTAGTCTCAAATGTAAAGTCCTGTTTAGGCTTTTGAGTTGTAAGTCGCAGCTGATCAAGACTCATGCTGACACTGTTCACCAGCATGAGTAACGCTTACCACTGGCTACTGTTCACCAGTTGGGAAAAGTTTCATCAGCAGGCGGCTGACAAAGACTCGTGCTGACACTGTTCACCAGCGGTGAGAAGTGCTTATGACTGGCTACTGTTCACCAGTTGGGAAGGGGTTCATCAGCAGGCGGCTGACAAACCTTACCAGAAGAATACGTGTTCTTACACTATTCACCAGCGGTGATTTCACCAGTCATGGGAGATTCCGAGAAGAATTAACATCCAGACTTTTGGTAGACTTTGATGATGCCAGGGCAAGTCACCAGCAGAGACTGCCAGCACGAGATCACCAGTATGATCTACCAGTCAGATGTTACTAGCAGAATCCCAGATTCTCTCTCCCCGCGTAGTAGAGACAAAAAGAAGATACTCTGAGGAATCGACTGACAAAGGATGACTTTAAGGAAGGATAACTTAAAGTCTATCAGTCACAAGACGCCAGTCTTATTCCTCGGACTGACAGAAAGAGCCGTTCTGACACAAAGAGATCTGTGTCAGATAAAGCGGTCAAAGGTATGGTTCCTTTCCGGAAAAACATACCTGCCGCCGTCAGAAGGACATCCGAGGTCTGACACCTTTCCGGATGTGTCCAAACGGCTAGAAAGTTTGAATCGGTTCCTGCGACTATAAATACGTCGCAACCACCAACATTCAAACATTAGAATCTCGGTTGTCACATTGAATGATTCTACTCATCTGCTCAACCACCGAAAGAACTGAAATTATTGCACATCGCATAAAGTACTTTCGAGGCTTTTCATAAAGCTTTTCGTGTGTTGATTTATCAAACACGAGACATCAAGCTTTAAGCTTGTAAGTTAAAGATCTCACTCGGTGTTCTTTCTCCTTCGAGAGAGTTCACAGCAGCTCCTGTGCTTACCAGCACTTGAGTTATTACGGGCATTCTGCCGTAGAGACTGTTACGTTCTTGGGAGAACTAAAACACCCAGCTAGTTGTGGAGGTTGAAGTGACGTGCTCGCACTCCATTAGCTGTGAAGAGTTGAAGAAGGATCCAGGACCGGGAGCGGTTGATCTAGTGAACTGGTGGACGAGGCATTCACCAGCTAGAGATAGATCGTAGGAGACCTGTACCTGATTACTCTTAGTGGAATTTCCAGTGCTTCGACTGGAGAGTGGACGTAGATCGATTGATCGAACCACTATAAAATCCTTTGTTATTTATCAGCTTTCTGCATTTCATTCATATTTTAAACCCAGCACTCAAGTGCTGGAGTATATCCTGAAACTGATAAATAACTGTGCAAACAAGGCTAAATACTCTAAGTTTTGAATCACCAGCTGACCAGTTGTCAGCTGCGTACTGAGTAACCAGCACCAGCTGACCAGTTGCCAGTTGTCAGCTGTGTGTAAGTAGCGTGCAAGAAAACAATTAACTTTATTTCCGCTGCGTAACGTTTATACTCTGAAAAACCGGGACCATCAAGTGGTATCAGGCGCGGTCGGTCTTTCTAGACTGGTCGTACACTGAGTCGCTTAGGACCGAGATCCAAGTTTCCTTGCACTCCACTTTGTCTGTCTGTTGTTTAGCTCAGGTACGCAAGATGAATATCCCGAAGCTGCTCAACTACAATCCGGACAAGCATGATATATGGCGAAAGAGGTCACTCATTCAGCTGAAAAGCGTCCATCCGGAGATGAAAGACGTGCTGGAGAAAGGGCCGATCGAGATCACCAAGACACAACACCAGCTAGGAGATCGTCCAGCTGCTGAGATTCCAAAGCCCCCAGAAGAATGGAACGCTGAAGACAGGAGGCGGAATCAGCTGGACTCCGTTGCTCTCGAGATGATCTTGTCATCTCTTCCAGATCCGCTGATGGAGGAAGCCCTCCAATTTGACAGCGCCAAGGAAGTCTGGGACTACCTTGATAGTCTCTGTACGGAGACAGATCAGATGAAGCGCAACAAGTTACAAGTTGCGGTGGACAAGTACGAGTCATTCCAGATGCTGACTGGTGAAACCATCAAGGAGATGGAGGCTAGATTCAATGCTATAGTCAGCGAGCTGATGTCTTTGGACAAGGAGTACTCGAATGCAGAGCTTAATGCAAAGATCCTGTCAAAGATGCCCAAGGAGGACTGGTTTGTGAAAACTACATCTCTTAAGGAGAAGGATCTATCCAAGATGACTCCCAAGGAGCTATTTGCTCAGCTCCAAGCACATGAGTGGGATATCCAAATGGTGAACAAAAATGAAGCCATTCGGACCGTTGGATCTCCCAGCATCAAAACACAAGACGAAGCCTACTTCGTCAAGAGGGATTTCAAGTGGAAGCACAAGAAGCCTTTCCACACTGACAGACCTGCTGGGCCGCACAACCAGCAGAAAGAGATCCCATCCCCGTCGGGATCTAACTCAAAAGGCAGCGAGAGCTCTATCGCAGATCTTGAGCAACAAATGAAGAGACTGGCTGTTCTCCTGGAGAAAGCCAAGTCGAAACAGGGAGTATCTCTTAGCTCAACTGATGGAAAATTCGTCAAGAGAGCTCCCCGCGCGTGTTATCAGTGCCAATCCCCTGATCATCTTAAATTTGAATGTCCACAGGTGGATAAAGATGAGCGGGAAAGGCTGAAGAAGCTCTTTGAAGAGCGTGCATCCAAGGCCGTTGCTAAGGCCATGCTGACAAGGACAGAGGTTCCTGATATACCTGACCATGATGATGGAGAGTATGCGTCAGACGAAGAATCAGAAGAGGAAGCGCTACTGGCGCTGATGGTAGCTTTCGGAGAGGAAGAAAATGAAGAATGTGCTGACAGTGAGGCAGAACGAGCACTTGCCGCTGATGATGAGGTACAATCTGTTCCCTCATTGCATATCATGTCTCCACACACTCTAGACGATTCTGAGTCGCATTGCTCCGACTCAGAAGCTGTCACTATAGACATTCTTCAACAAGAATTTTTGAAATTTTATGAAATAAAGAATGTCTTGGCTGGCGAAAACACCTCGCTGAAAGATCAAATTTCTGTTTTGACCAATGAGATTGAAAAATCGAGGTCAATCGGTGAAGAGCTAGCCACTCTGAAAAAGACTCACTTTGAATTGCTTCAAAATTTTCAAATTGCAAAAACTGAGCGAGATAATTTTCACAACATCGTTCTGGAGCAAGAAAATAAAATAAATTTTTTGAATAAAGGCTCCAAGGATTTGGAAAAGGCTCTAAGTCATTGGAGAAAGCCGACTGATAAGTCCGGGTTGGGATTTATAAAGGATTTGAGCAAAAACCAACCCGAACAAATCAATGCTGGTAAGGGTAAGGGCAAAGTGGTAAATGCATCAGCACCAGTTGGTCATACCACTCAGCCCCGAATGGCTGATCAGCATAGGATTCATAAGACCAGCTTCAGAGGTGAGTCATCACGACAAAAACCTAAACTGGCAAGATTCTCTGCTGACAGGACGCCAGCACACCCTAGGACGCAGACTAAGCCGAAAAATTCTAAGGCAATGAAGTCAGCGTCAGCTGCCAGTGGAATCCGACAGCCAGCACCAGCTGTCAAGAGAATCCACGCACAACCTCGTAAGTATGCCAGTCACCAGCATACTTACAAGGGATCCCAATCTCAGAGAAATTCTGAGAGAAGGACAATACCTGATAGGAGGAATACCTATCAGATGCATGAGCCCAATCACAAGTTTTCTCAAAGGGCTATGAACGCTAACCATGGTGGTCCACGCTCTCAGAGACCACCAAGGCAACACAATGTACCGAAAAAACATTTCCGAAGCTCTCAGCGGAAGCGTACTTCCAAAGGAGATACACACACAACCACACCTTCCCAAACCAAACGCACTCATTACTTCAAAAGGAAGGGAAAGGTTATTAATGATGTCAGCAAGGGTAAAACCGAGCTGAAAATCACTCAAGTCTGGATTCCGAAAGGAATTATCCAGCGATCTAACCCTGCAGGACCCGCAGATGATCGGGGACCTAAATGAATTCCATTTCTTTCTTGCAGGAACTAGGTCATGCAACACAGCTTCAGAGGTCGAGAGAGTGGATCTTAGATAGTGGGTGTTCAGCTCACATGACTGGTGAAGAGGATTTGTTTGCAGATCTTATCAAGGTCAAAGGACCTCCAGTTATTTTTGGTGATAACTCTAAGGGCAGAGTTATTAGCAAGGGCTGCATCGAGAAGGACGATGTCAGAATCAGAAATGTATCCCTTGTTACCAACCTCAAGCACAACCTCCTGAGTATCAGTCAACTGTGCGATAATGGTTACACAGTTCACTTTGGGAAATCAGAGTGCCAGATCAAGGACGAGATGACTGGCGAGACCAAGTTGAGAGGTATTCGGAAAGGAGGACTTTATACCGTTGACTGGCAGAGTGGGAAGCCAGATTCATGCTTCGTGGCCACCAGTACTATGGAAACTAACTGGCTGTGGCTCAAAAGGTTGAGTCATCTGAATTTCAGAACTATCAACTACCTGGCCAAGCATGATCTTGTGGAAGGACTTCCCAAGGGAGGATTCAAGAAGGAAGGGATTTGCAAAGCATGCCAGCAGGGCAAGCAAACTAAGAAGTCCTTCAAGAACCAGTCGCCAGTCTGCCCCAGTACCAGTCGAGTACTCGAGTTGCTACATATGGAGCTCTTTGGACCAGTAGCACCTCAAACCATTGGAGGAAGACGCTATTCGCTGGTGGTAGTCGATGACTACTCGCGTTATACATGGGTAAAGCTTCTCAGATCCAAGGATGAAGTGAAAGTCATTCTTCCAGATTTGATTGTCAAAGCACAGAAACAGAGAGAAGCTATGGTAAAGCGGATACGGTCAGACAATGGGACGGAATTCTGCAACAGTCTGCTGATGGATTTTTGTGCGGAAGCCGGCATTAAGCATGAAAGATCTGCACCAAGGCAACCTCAGCAGAATGGACTGGCAGAACGTAGGAACAGGACGCTGAAAGAAGCGGTCCGGTCCATGCTGGCAGAGTTCGGCTTAGGACAGAGCTTTTGGGGAGAAGCGTTGGTGACGGCTTGCTATACTCAGAATAGAAGCGGGATCAACGACAGACTCAAGAAAACTCCCTACGAAGTTTATTTTGGTCGTAAGCCTTCTCTAGATCATCTTCGTGCTTTCGGTTCACCATGTTATGTCCATAATAATGGTAAGTCGAAGTTAAATGCTTTTTCGCCTAAAGCTGATGAGGGTGTCCTTGTTGGATATGGACATCCCTCTCACAAGGGCTATAGAGTATTTAACAAGACCACCAAGCTTGTGGAAATAACATGCAATGTTGTTTTTGATGAAGCTACTTTAGTGCGCAGGACATTACGACAACTGGCTGAAGATGTTCCTGAGGTCAATGATGTCGTTGATCAGTTGGGCAGGAATTCTTCCAATGCTCAACCAACTGGTTTGACTAGACCTATGACTGGATCATCTTCACAACCAGTATCCTCGGTTGCCCATCAGTAATTCGGGAGGGTCGGTGATGCAATTGACCTTGCTGAGACCTTACACTCAATCTCCCTGAGTGGAACTGGCAATAATCCAGGAGGAATACCGTCTGGAATTTTTGAGCCAAACGACGGTGAACCAGCTGGAGTGGATGGACCAGCTGACGATGCAGATATCGCAGAAGGATCAGGAGATCAGTCAGAGAGTGAAGCTGACGAAGAGATTGATCTGACTGGTGAAGGTCAACCACCAGTTGCAATTGCTGCTCTGACTGGTGAAGTTCAGGAAGCACCAGTCATAAGGACAGAAGAACCAACCCCAGCAGATTCTCATCTTCCCAAATGGTTGAGAAATCACCCATCCGATGCTATTCTCGGTGATCCAGAAGGTTCTGTTCAGACTCGACACGGCAGCGCGTTCCTGACTTATTTTATTTCTCAAATGGAACCTACTTCCATAGGAGTTGCACTAGAATCTGCCGATTGGATTAATGCCATGCAAGAAGAGCTTGCGGAATTCACTCGCAACAATGTTTGGGACTTGGTAGAGAGACCATCACATCAGTCAGTGATTGGCACCAAGTGGGTTTTCAAGAACAAGCGAGATGAGAATGGCATTGTAATCAGAAACAAAGCTCGTTTAGTCGCCAAAGGTTACAAGCAATGTGAAGGCATCGACTTCGACGAGACCTTCGCACCAGTTGCAAGAATGGAGGCGATACGGCTGTTCCTTGCATATGCAGCGTATCATGGTTTCACGGTATTCCAGATGGACGTGAAGAGCGCCTTCTTGAATGGCGAACTAAAGGAGGAAGTATATGTCGAACAACCTCCAGGATTTGAAATAGGCACCAAAGTGTACAAGTTGAGAAAGGCCCTATATGGATTGAAACAGGCGCCCAGGGCTTGGTACGAGACGCTATCACAGTTCCTAATCAGTAATGGATTTCGGAAAGGGAAGATCGACAGAACTCTCTTCATCATCAAGGATGTTGATGATATGCTAATGGTGCAGATATATGTCGATGACATTATATTCGGGTCAAAGAATATGTCTCTCTGTGAGAAGTTTTCTCAACTGATGCAGAACTCATTCCAGATGAGTATGATGGGCAAATTAACATACTTCCTAGGACTCCAGGTCCGGCAGTCAGCTGATGGGATTTTCATTAATCAGCGGAAGTATGCCAAGGACCTAATTCAGAAATATTGCCCAGAGAAGACTAAGGCTCTCAGAATACCGATGAGCACCAGTTGCCAGATCTTTCTTGATGAAGAAGGAGAATCGGTGGATCCTTCCAGCTACAGAGGTATTATTGGATCACTTCTCTATCTGACAGCCAGCAGACCCGACATTTCATACTCAGTCGGAGTGTGTGCCAGATATCAAGCCAATCCAAAGAAGTCACACATGGAAGCTGCTAGGAGAATAGTGAAATACCTCAAAGGAACTGAATCACTTGGGTTATGGTACCCCAGGAATGATGAGCTTACACTCATTGGATATTCAGATTCAGATTTTGCTGGATGCCGAATAGATAGAAAAAGCACCAGTGGTACGTGTCAGTTTCTAGGACACAAGCTAATCAGCTGGTTTAGCAAGAAGCAACACTCAGTTGCTACTTCTACTACTGAGGCTGAATATGTTGCCGCTGCCAGTTGCTGTGCTCAAATTCTATGGATCAAGCAACAACTGGAAGACTATGAAGTGGACACTGGTTGTGTACCCATCTATTGCGACAACAGCAGCGCTATGTGCATAACGAAGAATCTGGTTCATCACTCTAGGACCAAGCACATAGATATCCGACATCACTTCATACGTGATCATGTCGAGAAGAAGGATATCAGCGTAGAGTACATCAGAACCGATGATCAACTGGCTGACATCTTCACCAAACCTTTGCCAGAAGCAAGATTCAAGGAGTTGTGCATCAAACTCGGTCTTATGGAGATTGATGCGAGCCCTAGTGTTGAGGAAGAATGAGTCCCAGCTCTCATTCCGTTCTTGATTTTCTGAAGGATGCTGATTAAGACTAAGTCCAAGCTCTTAGTCTTCCTGTTTTCTTTAGTGGTAGCTCAAAACCACAGGTGGTATCTACTGGCAGAACTTATTCCATAAACAACGAAGGAAATGAGTCCCAGCTCTCATTTCGAATTTGCCAGCAGTCATGAACCATCAGTCAAAGTAAAATTGGGTCCCAGCTCCCAATTCCAAGCAATGATGAAGAAGTGAAGAGAAGATTATGCGGAATGAATTGAGTCCAAGCTCTCAATTCTTTCAATCTTTCAAGTTGTCAGCAGACAACTGGTGAAAATTGAGTCCTAGCTCTCAATTTGTCAAAGTACACGGGAACCAGTTGTCAACTGGTAAGAAGGCCCTACTGGCAGGGGGAAGTATGCGACTGGCGTATACCACTGATGACCATGTATACTACTGATGACCAGTTGAGTCCCAGCTCTCAACTGACGTTCTCTTGAAGTCCAAGAGTCGTGCCAGCTGTCGCAGAAATGGCGGGAAAGGTTTAAGATTGGTATTGCGTGTGCATATCTTCGAATTTAATGCGGCATTTAATGCCACATTTAATGCGCACAGTGACTGCGCAGTCAAAAGCACTCTCGCGACCAATCAGCGTTCTCCATGTCAGCTACCCGCACACCTTTTTGTTCAACTGAACAAGTTTATTGAAGGGATATGTATAATCTATGTCTTCTTCTTTTACAATGCCAGTGAAGGTTGGCATATGTGATTCTGCTAATGGTAAGTCTAAGGACTCAGTAGAAGAAGATGATTTATCAGCAGCGGGGTTGGATGAAGATGCCATGATATCAGGGAATAAGTGTTTGGAAATTTGTTAAGGAAGATGAACGGAAAAAAATGTTCAAAAAAATTTGAAGGAATGATAAGAGTTTTTCCGATCACGAACAATAGCTATTTATACTGGTGCCATGCTGGGATGGATGGACGAGATGAATTCGTCAAAAGTGGGGATCGACGGTCATCAGCAGGCACGATTCCCTGTGGCGACGTGCGTGGTCGTGCTGACGTGGGATGGTACGTGTAAATTGGGCCGAATTCTTCTTCAGACGGCTGCTGGAAAATGTGGAGAAGAATGTCACGGTGAAGACTGACGGGAAGTTTCTTCACGCAGTGTCATTCGGGCTGAGGATCAGCCACATACTGGAGGTAGAGATGGGGGATGACGTCGACCAGGGGGAGCAACTGGTTGGATCAGATTTCATCCCAGCCACAAGGGTGAAACTGGCTGTCCCCGACTACAAGAAGCCACGCCGGCTGAAGGGGAAGAAGGCTGTGGACCCTGATGAGTCTGTTTCTGAAGAAGATGCAGAACAGACATGGGAGGAAGTACCAGCGGTGGCTCTCCCACTGCCAGCTGAGGCCAAAGCTGAGCTGAAAAGGAAGCTAGAGGTTGAATCCTTATTCGCCTCTATGGAAGAAGCAGTGGCTAAGGCAACCGGTATACATCCTCGGGCATCAGCACAAGTGCCAGCCACCAGGCCCCCTTCAAGAAAGAAACCCAAGACCCACCAGCGCCAGCAGCCCCAGCCAGCTGTTGCCTGTGACCCTGCGTCAGGGAAGATCTCAATTCCAGTCAAGCAGTCCATCTTGGGACTGACTGAGGAGGAGACCATCGAGAAGATGACCCGAAAGAGGAAGAGGGTCCAGACGAGAGCTCAGAAGCTGGTGGAGCAAGCCAAGAAGGAGCAAAATGCTTCTCTTGTGAGGAAGAAGCAGGCTCAGGCAAGGCTGAAGGCCTTGGCAGACCAGCGAAAAAGGGAGGCTGAGCTGGCAGCCCGCGATGAAGCCTTCGCAAAGATAAAGGCTGAGCATGATTCTCAACGTCAGGCGCAACTGGCGGAGCAAATGCAACAAGTTGCCAAGGGCAAATGGGTTGTTGCCCAGACGTCAAGTGCTGTGCCATCAGCACTAGCTCCAGGCCAGATTCTACCAGAGGAATCCTTTACGCGCCTGTTGGACATGGGTTCGGAGGACGTATTTTCCCTGGTTGAAAGCTATCAACCAGAAGAAGATGTGGTTCAAGTCCCTCCACCCGCGCAAGGGGGTGGTGGAGGTGAATCTGAAGTCCCACTGGCCGCGCAAGGGGGTGCCAGTGGAGGAGTTGTTGAGCGGGCGACCACCCCGGAAAAACTGGCGAGTTTCTCTGATGAAAGCTCAGACTCTGATGATATAGAGATGCCAAGGGCCGAGGAACCAGCTGCCCCAGCTGAGGCGGAAGAAGTGGCAATAGAGACTACTGGTGAGGAGCCAGCTGCTCCAGCTGAGGAGGTCATAGTCTTTCCCGATGAGGAATCCGCACCAGTGATACATCACTCCAGGGTGCAGCGGATGGAGCCAAGGGATCTTTTCCCCAATTTTGAAGAAGAGGCTCGTCCAGCTGACAGTCGTCCACACCCTTCAGAAGCTTCTACATCTTCTGGGCGACCAGCAGCATCCTCCCCAGCGCCAACACGACATGTGCGAACTGAAAGGAGGCCATACTTGCTCTGTATCCAAGAGCACCAGCTGATAGATGAAGATACCTTCCGATCGCGAGTGACAGGGGTACACCGGTGGGAGCACCGCGGGGACATGGCGTTTCAAAATTCACGAGTGCCTGAGCCTTCAGCATTCAACATTATCCCCATCAGCGGACTCCCCCACCAGTCAGTCTACGCTTCCAGGATCTACGACTGGTGTCTGCCCCTGCACCCGATGGAGTATTACAACTACTCACTCTATGAGTATGCCGACACCATCACAGCGGAAGTGGAGAGTGCTGTGGATGAGGAGATGATAACCAGGTACAGAGACCTGTGGCGAATGAATGCGGAACTGCTTCTGGAGTTCCGGAGGTGGATGATCTTCGACTGGTGCCAATGCCAGTTGACAGTGGAGAAGCGTGCCGTACTGTATGCCAGGCTCGGGCTTGGATACTGGAGATCTGAGGAGGCCTGGGCAAACACATTCATAGATACTGATCCTGAAAGCCACCAGCAGCTGTCGAACAGGCGAATCAGGCGCCGATTGAGGAAGATTGCAGAATACCGACAGCTGACTGGAACCTCCGGCCTCCCTAGGCCCAAAATGGTTAAGTTGCCATTCCTCCAGTTCCAGTGCACCAGCCGAGGGTACCAGTTGATATACGCGCTCAAACGCTTGAAGGTGCTCATCGCTCTCCCAAGGATCCTGTCCTACTCTGTCATTCTCTCTGATATGGCTGCCAGCGCTCCGCTGGTAGACCACTTAGTGGAGGAGGATCCTTCACGTAGTTGGTGGCTGACCACTGCCGTCCCATCTGTTCCTATGGTTTTGGGCGACCTTGTCCCTTATCATGAGGACTGGCAGCTGGTGGTTTTCACAGCCCCACCTGTTTTTGTACAAGGCCCGCCAGCACCAGCCGTGGTGTTCGCAGAGGAGCCAGCAGCAGCCAAGGTGCCAGCGGAGGAGCCAGCCCCAGTGGAGGTACCAGCTGAATCTGAACCAACAATGGCTCCTACCGCACCTGATGTGCCTTCCTCTTCCATGGAAGTATCAGCGGAGCCACTCTCAGAAATTCATTCTCCTGCGCAACTTCTTGCTTACATCGACGCCAGGATGGATCAACGCTTCGCCACTTTCCAAGCCGATGTAGCGCAGCAAATGGAGTCCGTCACCGCCGGTGTTGCCACCTTTTTGGCGCGGATCCAAGAGGGGGAAAGGGCGCGAGCACTGGCTGAAGAGGAAAGAGCCAGAATCGTTGAGGAGGAGAGATGCCTTGCAGCTGAAGAGAGGCGAATTGCTGCTGAAGAGAGGCGGAAGAGAGATTAAGAAATGGCCGAACTTACTGCGATCCTGAGGTCCATCACCAATGCTCGGACTCAGTCACCAGGATCATCTTCCAAGCCATAGACTAGTCAGTTATCATTCAATGTACATGTAATTGCTAAATCTTTAATGGAATGATTAACTGACAAGTTGATGACAATCTCTTATTGTCCAACAATTGTCTAAGTTTTTACTTACCAGCTGAATTTACACATCCAGTGTAATCAGCACCAGCACTCATCTTGCATGTTAAATTTATTTACATGCTTATTTGCTCTGATTTTAATTTCCATATTTTTTAAACGAGCAATATCTTTCCTAGGTTGAGGGGGAAGATTTCTTTTAGTTAGAGCTGATGTTGAGGAAGTAATTTCATGGGTTTAGATCTGATAGGTTCCACTTGTAAAACCCTGAAATCCTTTGTAACTTTCCTCATCAGCTGAGTGCTCGCTGGTTAGGCTTTGATCGCACCAAAAAGGGGGAAATTGTTGGGAAATCTGTCTAAGGTTTCCTCCCCCAGTAGCTTACTTGTTTAGATTATAGTTTTGGTGGATCAAATCCTAAGTCCTACAAGCGTCAGTTGTCTCTACATAGCCCTAGTCTCAAATGTAAAGTCCTGTTTAGGCTTTTGAGTTGTAAGTCGCAGCTGATCAAGACTCATGCTGACACTGTTTCACCAGCATGAGTAACGCTTACCACTGGCTACTGTTCACCAGTTGGGAAAAGTTTCATCAGCAGGCGGCTGACAAAGACTCGTGCTGACACTGTTCACCAGCGGTGAGAAGTGCTTATGACTGGCTACTGTTCACCAGTTGGGAAGGGGTTCATCAGCAGGCGGCTGACAAACCTTACCAGAAGAATACGTGTTCTTACACTATTCACCAGCGGTGATTTCACCAGTCATGGGAGATTCCGAGAAGAATTAACATCCAGACTTTTGGTAGACTTTGATGATGCCAGGGCAAGTCACCAGCAGAGACTGCCAGCACGAGATCACCAGTATGATCTACCAGTCAGATGTTACCAGCAGAATCCCAGATTCTCTCTCCCCGCGTAGTAGAGACAAAAAGAAGATACTCTGAGGAATCGACTAACAAAGGATGACTTTAAGGAAGGATAACTTAAAGTCTATCAGTCACAAGACGCCAGTCTTATTCCTCGGACTGACAGAAAGAGCCGTTCTGACACAAAGAGATCTGTGTCAGATAAAGCGGTCAAAGGTATGGTTCCTTTCCGGAAAAACATACCTGCCGCCGTCAGAAGGACATCCGAGGTCTGACACCTTTCCGGATGTGTCCAAACGGCTAGAAAGTTTGAATCGGTTCCTGCGGCTATAAATACGTCGCAACCACCAACATTCAAACATTAGAATCTCGGTTGTCACATTGAATGATTCTACTCATCTGCTCAACCACCGAAAGAACTGAAATTATTGCACATCGCATAAAGTACTTTCGAGGCTTTTCATAAAGCTTTCCGTGTGTTGATTTATCAAACACGAGACATCAAGCTTTAAGCTTGTAAGTTAAAGATCTCACTCGGTGTTCTTTCTCCTTCGAGAGAGTTCACAGCAGCTCCTGTGCTTACCAGCACTTGAGTTATTACGGGCATTCTGCCGTAGAGACTGTTACGTTCTTGGGAGAACTAAAACACCCAGCTAGTTGTGGAGGTTGAAGTGACGTGCTCGCACTCCATTAGCTGTGAAGAGTTGAAGAAGGATCCAGGACCGGGAGCGGTTGATCTAGTGAACTGGTGGACGAGGCATTCACCAGCTAGAGATAGATCGTAGGAGACCTGTACCTGATTACTCTTAGTGGAATTTCCAGTGCTTCGACTGGAGAGTGGACGTAGATCGATTGATCGAACCACTATAAAATCCTTTGTTATTTATTAGCTTTCTGCATTTCATTCATATTTTAAACCCAGCACTCAAGTGCTGGAGTATATCCTGAAACTGATAAATAACTGTGCAAACAAGGCTAAATACTCTAAGTTTTGAATCACCAGCTGACCAGTTGTCAGCTGCGTACTGAGTAACCAGCACCAGCTGACCAGTTGCCAGTTGTCAGCTGTGTGTAAGTAGCGTGCAAGAAAACAATTAACTTTATTTCCGCTGCGTAACGTTTATACTCTGAAAAACCGGGACCATCAACACCCCTATCTGCCACCCAAGGCCGGCCCTGAAAATGTCGGGGGCCATAGGGGAAAGTAAAACGAGATTTTAAAAAGGAATTGCACGAACATGCTTAAGTTATATATTTCAATTTTCATTTCTAACATATAATAAAAATAAAAATATCTTATATTATCATTTTTTCGGTATATATATTATTATAGTTTTTGGTTATATAATGTGTTAAATATATTTAGGTCATTTATTTTAAAATATATATTTTTGGCTCCTAAGTACTTATTGCATCTCAATTCTTCGAGATAACCATATTTCAATTTTGAGACCTAAATTTATACTTATCTACTATATTGAAGATATAATATGTTGTCAAATCTTAAAATATATATATATTATAATTAAATCTTATTTTTTCCTTCTATGTTTAATAAAAGTATATCATCTTTATTAATTGAATCAAGTATATATGCAATTGATTATAATCTTATTTGTTAAGTAATTAATATATATATAATGGGATATAATTTTTTCGGGGCCCTGGGCCGAAGCCCCTCAGGCCCACCTTGAGCGCCGGCTCTGTTGCCACCCCGCTATCGTCGGTTTAGACTAGAGACATATAGGCCGAAAGATTGAGTTGATGTGTCTTCATTCTTGTCATGATGGTGCCCATAATCGCAAATATAATGGATTTTAGTAAACTATCTAAGACTTCATCTAGCAATGACTTTTATACAAATGTCATGCATTTTAATGTAATAATTTTTTATTATTTTTTGGAGTGTCATAGGGGAAGCTCTGTGTCTTATGTCCAATCTATGGGCTATCCTATCTCATGCCGTCAAGTGACGGCATGAGATTCAGTACTCTATTTTTTTGTTAATATAAAATATATTGATATAAATTATAGATAAATATTTAAAAATAATAAATAAAAATTACATCAGAATTCATAATTATTTTTTCTTTACAAATTGAGTCCAATATTCATATATTTTGGCAAAATAATTCAACTCCTCTTTTTTACTTTGTATTTTTTCTCACTTATTTTTTTATAGAAATTCAACTTCTTTTTATAACTCAATGTATTTATATGTAATTTATATTCCAACTTTTCAATTTGTATTTTATTATCGAGTCAAATAATAATTATTTAAAGTGCATATCATGTTTTTATCATAATTATATATAAATATATAATTAAAATTTTAATAAGAAATATTATAATAATATATATTGAAATATAAATATGAAAATAAAATAAATTTTAGGTTGGGTGGAAGTAAAAATTGAGTTGGGTTATGGATTGTATAGGTGGATGAAAGAGAAATTAATATTTTATTGTTAGAGTGAGTTGTAGAATATCATTAATTGGTAAAGATAATCTAACAATTATCTCTTGCAGTTGAACGGACGTTTCAGGTGATGAGTGTTATTGCTCCAATTCCTTTTGTATTTCTATTTTGATGGATTGGCTCTGACTACATAATCTACTTAGTGATGATTGTATCGGAACTTAGATGTAGTGCGAAGCATGAGCCAGTTTTCAGGGATCTATATGTCCATAATCCCTCGGAGGTGGACCATGTTCCGTGCTACCCGTGGCATGAGCCCTTGGTCTTTAAGGCTTCTTACTAGACTTCTATAGAAAGGCTTACTTGGTAATCATTTCATGGAGGGTATTCGACTATTGGTATTGGGTTGGGTTTGCTTTTGCCTCCCAACAAAAATTCAGCTAATTTGTTTCTAAAAATAATAAAATAATTACAGTTGGCTTGAAATTAAAAAAAAATAAAAATTGGAAAGGAAAATGAAACCCTTTGGAATGAAAGATTTTAACCAAACAATGATATTTATATCTATATATATATATATATTAAAGTAAGGCCGGATCCATGATATGGTAAGTTTGAGTTGCATTAATGGTTCATTAAATAACTGTTTAGTTCCTTTATAATAAGTGAAGAGTTGGTCTCCTGAGAGACGGTTTCATTATTTTTTTTATTGTGAGACGAACTTTAATATATCATTTCAATAAGTTAAATACATCATTTCATTTTTAAGAATTACGTTATTTGCAACAAAGAAATACATCATTTGCAATAAAGAAATACATCATTTCATTAAACTCATATCAAATTAAAAATAGTGAAACATCATTTGCAATAAAAAAATACATCATTTCATTAAATTCGTCTCACAATAAAAATGATGAGACCGTCTCACCTG
Source organism: Plectranthus barbatus (assembly GCA_026898455.1). NCBI lineage: Eukaryota > Viridiplantae > Streptophyta > Magnoliopsida > Lamiales > Lamiaceae > Plectranthus > Plectranthus barbatus. The sequence continues at coordinate 48,910 of JAPKLW010000620.1, read as the reverse complement.
AGACTTTGCCATAAGTGAAACATTCTATAATTATAAATATCAATACTTCTTTATTTATAATTTATGTCTATATATAAATTAAAACAAAACTGATTGCAATATATGATAGTATTTAGTTGCATTATCATGTGAAAGTTTTCTATTATTATTTCCCTATAATATGCATTGTAATAATAATTAATTAGATTGATTTTAATTATCATTAAGGAATTATTATCTATATATATATTAAAACAATACCGGAAACAATATATGGAAATATTCAATTGCATTAATTGTTCATTAATTTAACTACTCACTTCATTCATTATTGTGTAAAATAATCTATATTTGTTTCACTTTGATTTAATCATTTCTATATATTTTAGGAGAATATATATAGATGAATTAGAAATAAATTAGATTGATTTTACTTTTATTATCATTCCATAACATGCGCCAATTTCTTTAAGGTAATATATATATATATATCTTAAATTTAATTAAATTCATTCTAGGAATGCT
>JAPKLW010000620.1:472-48396 GCA_026898455.1 Plectranthus barbatus | reverse complement strand
TGTAAACATGAATCAATATCATTTCTAATTGAATTAACTAAAAAATTCATATAAGTGTAACTATTACCGTGATTTTAGGCATGAACACAATTTATATAAATCTATATATATATATTAAAACAATACCGGAAACAATATATGGAAATATTCAGTTGCATTAATTGTTCATTAATTTAACTACTCACTTCATTCATTATTGTGTAAAATAATCTATATTTGTTTCACTTTGATTTAATCATTTCTATATATTTTAGGAGAATATATATAGATGAATTAGAAATAAATTAGATTGATTTTACTTTTTTTATCATTCCATAACATGCGCCAATTTCTTTAAGGTAATATATATATATATCTTAAATTTAATTAAATTCATTCTAGGAATGCTCTAATATTAAAATGTGAATTTTATGGGTAATGAAAGTACTACTTTTATAAATGTATTCAACTAAATTAAATGAGATTTATTTTTGAAAATAAAATGTAAACATGAATCAATATCATTTCTAATTGAATTAACTAAAAAATTTATATAAGTGTAACTATTACCGTGATTTTAGGCATGAACACAATTTATATAAATATGTATAGTTAAGGATACACATAATAATTTCCTTTTGCATAAAATTAGGGGTACACAAATTAAATCTTATAATTAATTTATATATTTTAGGAAATGTTTATAAATCAATGATATTGATTTTTCCTTAATTATTATTTACCTATAAGTAATCTATATATTTTAGGAAAATATCTATAAATCAATTAAATTGATTTTATTTTAATTATGCATCAATCTTTCACATTAGGAAAAATGTATCAAATTAAATGAGATTTATTTTTGAAAATCAGGCGTAAATAGGAATAATATCATTTCTTATTGAATCAACTAAAAAAGTTAAATAAGGCTAGCTATAACCGAGATTTTAGGCATGGACACAAATTATATAAATATATATAATTAGGGATACACATAATCATTTCCTTTTTCATAAAAAATAAATATATATAGATCAAATTCTTAGATGAACTTCACTATATTACTTTTGTTTATGCATTACACATTTATTTCAAAATTTATGCTACACTTTATCAGTGGAGTAGGTCAAAAGAGTTGAGAAAACAAGGTAATATGTTTGCCTCTTTAGTTTTTTGTTGAAATTGATCCATATTCATTAGTAAATTTCTTTTTACTCGTGATGGTTTCATATTTTGGCTATTAAGAAATATGAGATCAAGAATAACTCATTAACTCTTAATTCTTTTCAGCTTTTTTCTAAATGATTGTTTTTCATTAATTTTAAAAAAGTTTTGTGCAATTATTGTATATTTAATATATTCTTTGATTGTTTGCAGATGATTTATGGAAGAGAATTCAACAGACCATATGAATCTAGATCTTAAGCAACATAAGTGACAAAAATATGTTGTAAAGACGATGATGATATTAGAAGATTTTATTTTTTCTAGCTACAAACTCTTAATTTTTTCAGCTTTTTTCTAAATGATTTTTTTTTATTGATTTTAAAAAAATTTTGTGCAATTATTGTATATTTAATATATTCTTTGATTGTTTGTAGATGATTTATGGGAGAGAATTCAATAGACCAGATGAATCTAGATCTTAAGCAACAAAAGTGACAAAAAAATATGTTGTAAAGACCATGATGATATTAGAAGATTTTATTTTTTCTAGCTACAAAAACACCAATATTGTAACGCAATTGATATGTTTGAGTATTTATTATAGCAAGATATTTTTGGTTATGAATTTTATTTAAGAATGTAGTGTTGCAACATAAAATTAGAATTTTAGATTGTTATGTGGAGTTTATATTTTGAAGCGAATCAGTTAGTTAATTTTTATTTATGTATGTATTAAATTATTTATCTCATTGTCGATCTATATTTTATTTTTTGATTACTTTTATTTATGTTTATCAATGTAAATTAACATTTTCGTTTTATGTTATACTAAATATTTATTGCACTTATATATTTAAATATTTATTTTTAATTGTATAAATAGTAATAATATTTATAATGTATACAAATCAAACTTAATGTTACAAATAAAAGTAGTATTTCTTAACAGCCAAAAAATTGAAGTAAATTATATTTATATGATTATTTGACTATTTATGTAAACAAATGATATTATTAATTTCTTATATTTTATAATAAGATTAATTGTATGGTTATGAATGTAAACGTAGTATTTTTAAATTATTTTTAGCTTTTATATGGCTATATTAATTTTATAGTTTTAAATTCATTCATTATAAATTTTAAATTTATTTTTAAAAGCTAAGATTGCGATGCTTATATATATAGATTTCTATTATATGTTTATGTTATTAATTAAAAATAAATTTTGACTTATTTATATGTACATAGAATATCCATAAATTGATAATGTAGAAATAAGTTTTTTTAAGGTGTGTAAGAATGAAGAAGATAAGTATATTGAAAATTTATATATAAATTTCTTTGTGTTTATCTTTCTAATTTATCATTTTATATAAGATTTTTCCTCTCATTATCATGTGAAGCTCATATTGTTTTATTAAAATGATAAATTTGTAAATATTTCTTATAATGATTAAAGTCCAGAAATTAATAAAGAAGGAAAAATAATGATAAGAGATTATAAAATAGTAATATGGCATCAATTATTAGTAAGGTTTGTAAAATTGAACCATAAATTACAAACTACATTGAAGATTTTGATGAGCTTTTATTTAGTCAAAATGATTTTGATTTCTATTCAGTTGATAATGATAAATAGTTTTAAAATTATTATTTTTAAACCCTAAGAATATTTATGCAAATATAATTTGAAAAATGCAAAGGCACTTAATATTCATTTATATGAGATTGTCCTAAGGGTGAATTTTAAAATGACAATAGAAAAACTATGCTTAAGGAGATAATTTGTAAAAATAAAGATAACATACTTATTTACAGTTAAGTGAACATACTATCTTGCAGTGAGTAAATTCTCAAATTTACATGTGGAGCAACTATCTACCAGTATAGTACTAAGAGAATGAAAAAGATTTTGAGAATAAATGTAATTCCAAGTAGGGGTGTACACCAGTGGCGAAGCCACATGGAGACTAGGGGGGGCTTCCGCCCCCACGGCCGACGGGATTGCAATTTTTTTTACATATACATTTATTAGAACTAAAATAAATTATAGGACATTGATCCCATGGAATTGGGGTTGAGCCCCCACGATGCTCAACTTCTGGCTTCGCCCCTGGTGTACACGGTCCGGTTTGAAGGATGGACCAAACCAGATATCACATTTTAAAAATTCTCAACATCATGCATGCTCTTTCAACGGCTAAATATAAAGATGTAAATGTACAAAAGATTGTGAGTGACAACAACATACTCATAGCTTAAATTAATGGTCATGCGAGGACGAATGTGTACTGTGTTATTTTGGTTGAGGATATTTGAGATATCACAAATGAAATTGAGTCCACCCATTTTGTATTTATCCCAAGAAAAGGAAACCAAGTGGCACATAAATCAGCGAAAGATCCAAAATTATTTCAATTGACTTTTTCTGGTAGTAGGTGTAGCTATATATTCTTTTTTTTTGGTTGATCTTTGATGCAATAGATTAAAGACTTCGAATGAAATTATAATTTTTTCTAAAAAATTAATAATAAAGAGAACTGAGAAGAATAATTAACCATTGCGTATATAAAATAATGAACTATGTGTGTGTGTATATATATATATGAGAGATGGTAGATAGTACTATAAATATCCCCGACCTCAAGATGCAATGATTAAATTTTGTCTATTTATGTTATATGTATGTATGTTATCATGCAAGTTTATGATTTGTGCATTTTTAAAATCTATATTACTTGCTTATAAACAAAACATAAAATATAATATTCCCTCCGTCCCATGATAATTGACTCATTTCTTTTCGGCATGAGAATTTAGGATTTTGAGTGTAAGTAAAATTAATATTTTTTTGTTGAATATGAAAAATTATTATTTTTAGAAATGGTCTAATTTGGTTAGGACGCACGATTTGGTAAGTGAGTCAATTTTGGTGGGACGGAGAGAAGAATAATTAAATTCCCACGCATCGCGTGGGTGCCATACTAGTATTCCATAATAAATGTGTCACGGATTATTTAATACAATAATTATAATTATAATATACGAGTTAATTATAAAATATAGGGGTACACAAATTAAATCTTAGAATTAATCAATATATTTTAGAGAAATATTTATAAATTAATTAGATTGATTTTTTCTTAATTATTATTTTCCTAAAATACGAGTATGAATTATAATCAATTTTTAAAAAAGGGAAACATGTATCAAATTTCAGATTTTAAAATCTTATTAAAACATTAATTATTATTTATTTTTGCAAAAAGGGAAATACGTATCAAATTAAATTTTAAAAATTATTGTTAGTCGTACTTTAAAATACATATATTATGGATATACATAAATTAGACCTTAATTATTATTTTATTATAATATGCGTAAGAATTATAATTGATTTTCAATAGAAGGAAATATATACCAAGCTAAATTTAGAAACTCTATATAATTTTATTTTAAAATCTTGAACATACATATATTTGATAATAAGCTTAGATTATGTTCTTAATTTTTATTTCCGTATAACATGCATGGAGATTATAATATTATTTCATCATATATTGTAAGTGGTTAACAAAATTACATGTATAAACAATATTACCTTTATTAAGACAATTATTTTAAATCATTACCGTGAATTAAGACAATTACGGTAATTAAGGATTATATCAATTTTACTCTTACAATATTTCAAGGTTTTATAAGACCTTTAATAAAATCGATACGCATTATAGCGTTGCATCACACATGGAGATGGAAGCTACATTATAGATGGAGTATTGTAGAGTTGCAAAAAAAAAAAAAAAACGGTAATTTCTTCTTTCTTTTTCCTCATATAATGTTGTGGTAATTATTGTAGGTTAATAGGTTACACAATTTATTTTTGTGTTTATTTATATGGTTTTAAAATATTTTTCAATACATGATAATAGTTTTTAGTTTCAAAGAGACTTATGTATAAGCTGTTGGAATTATTTATTATTAATTTTGCCATTACGGGTTGGTCTCCTGAGAGACGGTCTCACCATTTTTTATTGTGAGACGGACCTTAATACATCATTTCAATAAGTTAAATACATCATTTCATTTTTAAAAATTTTATTATTTGCAACAAAAAAATACATCATTTGCAATAAAGAAACACATCATTTCATTAAATTCATCTCACAATAAAAATGGTGAGACGTCATTTGCAATAAAGAAATACATCATTTCATTAAATTTGTCTCACAATAAAAATGATGAGACCGCCTCATCTGAGAATTTGCCATTACTTTTTTGTAGTTGTTGATTATATAATATTTGTTATTACACAGTTCAAATTCTTTGTTATGTATATGTTTAGTTATTGTTGTCAAACTAATTTTTGCACATGTGGATATAAAGGATTCAAAAGAGTTATATTGTTAATAGAAATTTATTTGTTATTATTGAGTCAAAATATATGTATCTTTCTATTTTATGATTGATAAATTTAAATATCTTGATATTGGCAAAAACTTGCATTAGACACGCCTAAACAGTTTAGACGGGTTTTATCCATACCCAAATAGGTTCACCCATCCCAAATAGGGTTTATTAATCACCAATTAAGGTTATATTAGATAGGTTTGGATTGGGTTAAGGGATAAAATCCGCCTAAATCATTTAACCGTGCCTAACCTGAGACATTCTCATTGATATTAAATGTATTCATTTTACTTTGCAATCTTATCTTATGAGAAGGTTAAGCAAGACGAAGCAAGATTCATGAAACGAGAATTAATTGCAGAATCATGAATTGATCACACAAATCAACTATAAAGAGATAATGTTTTGCTCTAATTTTTTTTATAGTTATTTCATATTTTTATTTATGTGTATTATGTTCCATTAATTAGAATGTTGCGGTATTACCACAATTTAGAAAAACAATTTTATTTATTAATTTAATCATAATGCATTTTCTATCCATCTCAATCTATTTGTTAATATTTTATGCATGATTTGATATTCTATATTCAATAATTCTTTCAATCTTAATTTATTTTTTTATCATTATTTTTGCTAACTTTTTTTACCAATTAATGGCAGTATTACAAATATTACAATCGACAATCATATTATTGAAGCTAAATACTTAGGAGAAATTGTTCGGGTGAAATTATATTTATTCTTTAAATAACTCTCACACCGATATACACAGTTTTCCTTTATTATTTCTAGGAATGTCAAGCTAACTAATCCATCGATTTTCAGATCAACACTATTGGGTTCCGAGTTATTTAGTTTGTGCCTAATCGGACTGAATTTTTTCCGGATTAAAATTTTTTGATCTTAAACCTAAACCATCGGTTTTTGGGCAGCCCGTTGGGCCAAGAAATTTACGAATTATTTTTTATTTATAATATTTTTCACGTCATTAAATATTTTCTTACTTTAATAATTTTAAAATAATAAAATATATACAAATATATATTATTTTTCTCAAAAACAATCAACACATCACAATATTTATATATTTACACATTTACATATTAAAAATATATTATTTTATTATTTATTAATATTAAAATAAATTTAACTTTACGATTAATTGTAGCAAACACCCTTGAACTTAGGTTCTTGAATCACAATCCCCTTGTTCAACGAGTTGGGTCTTTTCCTTTTTTCTTGATGGACCAACATGTTCCATCAAATTAGCCTTGACATCCATTGCACTCGGCTTAGGATCCACATTTCGATTGACTTTAGCATCCTATTCAATCAAGAATTTAGGATTACCATTCTTATTGTCCTCTTCAATTTGAAGTTTGGCAATAACACTCTCAAGAGACAAACATATGCTTAATGCAAGAGTTAGCTCTTGAAATCCTACCACGAAGGATTCAATCATCACCACAATGGTGAACTCATCCGGTAAGACCATCCATTCGACATAAACGTAATGCATAATGCACTTGTTTCATGACCGACCGAGAGTCTACCATTTTGTACTCAAGGTACATGGCCACGACATACATTTTCGTGCCAACATTTTTTTTCTCCTTCCATAGTGTTTGGAATTACATTACAATAGATCATTCACTATGAATCTACCAAAGTATCAAAATAAAAATTTTGACAACATGGAGGAAAATAAAAACAAAATAATTACAACTTCTCTTCCTCCAATATCCACCTTCTCCATTCATCATTTTAAACTTTGGGGAGACGATGGACTCATCATTCCACAAGTTCTGTAACGCCCCCAACTGACCTTTCCAATTTGGGGCCACGTTACATTGATGTTTCAGGTTTTATCAAACACAATTCGAGAATTTAAAGCGGAAGACTTTAATATAAAGAAAAGATAAAAGTATTTATCAAGAAGTACTTCGAGTCAAAGCTAACAAACAGTATTAAAAGTGTAAAAATAACAAGGGAAGGAAGTTCAGAGAGCGGTGCAGCAGTGTGTGTAGCGTGATGATGACATGTATATGAAGATACATGTTACAGGATCTGTAAATCTTTCAAAAACCACTTTATTTTGCCTGCTTACACCCCGCTACTCCCATCCATGCTGCTTAACCTGCACGTTTTAGAAATAACGCGAGGGGCTGAGTACTTTCGTACCCAATGAGAAACATGGCCGAAAACATACATTTATATAGGAAACATGATATGCAACTCACACAGATAGACATGGGGTTTTATTGAAAGAACCATGCTATCCAAAACATTTTGTTTTCACGCACGTGCTATTTACATGTTATTATATCTGTTTCAGTGTTGTAACTGGAAGTTGGCCGGCTTCCGAGTTACGATGATCAGTTAGGAATGTAGACACACTCAACCCACTGTCATCTAAGTGCATTAGTCTCAGCAATCCATTTTGTGACCCGATCGTTTAATATCCATCATTCACAACTCCGTATTCATAATCTCCACATCCACATATAACAAATTTCACCTTATATCTTCCAAAATCCCAATCATATGGAGTCGCTACTCCATACTACTAAATGAGTTCTAGCTCAGTTATGAAAACTTGGTTCCAAACTCATTTGTTATTCTCTCTTGTCGATGGGAAACGACAGAGGACAAATATAATAGTACAAAAACAATGCATAGCAGTTTCGTTTCAAATCAAAGCATTTTATAACACATTTTGAAAATAAAACACGCATTTTGAGTTTTTACTGAAATAGTTTCCCACCTGGTGTTAGGCTTGAAAATGAGATGCTTTCCTGCTAAATGTATAGATGAGCTTATCCTCCTCAACAACTTAACCTCCTACAAAGACCGGGGTAAAACCAATTAGGTTGGACGATCTAGGACAATGGTAAACCTCAACCAATTCCAAGAATTAACTCATGAACTAAGGTCATAATCCATACATACTTCCATGATTTCCATAAATCGAATTAAACGTCTTCCACAACTAAACCACAAAACAATGCATGTTCTTTCACTTAACATGCTCCTATAATCGAGTATTTAACTCAAATAATTTCCCAATTAATACTTCACATGTTTCACTCTTCAATTAACATGCTTCAATCTTTCTTAATTGAATTAGAATTTAATCCAACTCTCGATTACAATAACTTACACCTTAAATATGTTTAACATGCTTGGATAAACATATATTAAACTTAAAAATTGAGAATAACTTAAACCAGATCGAGACAAACATGAAAAATCAAGTTTTCCCCTTTCAGCCTGCCCATATCGACCTGTAACAGGGGGCATATCGACCTCCTGTAGGTCGATATGGGTCTTCTTCTCCGGCAGAAACGCGCCCCGGCCTGCAACTCGTCGTTTCTCACAATCCAACCACCCATAACCACATGCAATCACATATATAAGGTCCTAGACTCAAGGGGACACGAATACATGCTTCAAAGCAAGGAAAAACGACGGAAGAAGGAGATGGGTGAAGCTCATTGGAATTCCCTCTCTTCCACGGCGGCGACGGCTTCTCCGGCGAGTAAACTCGTGCTGCTTGGTACCAAAATGCTCCTTAGGGATTAGGGAACACGAAAATATAAGCCATAGTTCGAGATATACACGCATGTATGGAATATAAATTCTGAAAATGGAGTTTACCACTTTCCGGAGGGCTAACTTCTCTCTATGATTTAACTTTCGATCTGCGACCTCAAGGGGTGTAACTTAGCTCTTCGGAAATCCTGAAGAAAGAGCTTTGCAATGGTTGTGGTGGCGCGGCCAGCGGCGGTTGGAGCTGGCCGGAAAACGTCCGGGAACAGGGCAGCGTGGAGAGAGAAATGGGTGGGAGTGCTGGAATGGTTTGGGAGTGGGGTGACTTCTCTCTTCCGTATCTCCTTCGACACTCAGCCTTACGACGCTTACTTTAGCTCCATGGAAACCTTGAAGCACGGCCTTTCGAATGGTGGTGGTGTTGTGGCCGGCGGAGATCTGTGGTGGCCGGGATCCGGACGGTAAGATGGGGCGGCGAGAAGGGGGCTGGGAAGGATTCACCACAGTCCGGCGACCCTCCTTCTCTCCTCAATATCTTGCTCGACACTCCACCACTCGATGGCTACCTTAGCTCAAAACGAAGCTTGAAGAACAAGATTTACGATGGCAGTGATAGCTCGGTTTGGGGTGGCCGGAATTGGCCGGAAATTGGACGGGAAGGGGGTGGCGTGAGCTGGGCTGGGAGGTGGGTTTTCTGGGGGTTGGGGTTTGACGGGGAGAGAGAAGAGGGAGTGATAATTTCTAATTTTCCCCTTTTTCTATTTTCATGTATTTTCCTCACTAGAATAATTCCAAATTTAACCTATCACTCCACATTATTCCCCATTTTTCCAATAAATCCTATTAATTCAATATCCAAAATAATATCCATATCTCCAATATCTCCTTTCCAATAATTCCATGATAAATATTCAAAATTTAATATCTCTCTTTATGGATTTCCGAAAATTAAATCGATCGATTCGTACTCATCCATAAATTATTCCGAGCATTTACTTAGCTCGAATTAGGAAATTGACTTCCCTAGCTCAAGTTGTAAATTTAAATATACTCTTGAACAATAAAATAATTTATTGCACAATTTGAGAAGGAATTACTTTATTAAAAATAATAATTAAGCCATTAATTAGCTTAATTAATCTCGGGATATTACAAGTTCCCACAATTACACGATTGCAAGAGACATTGGAAGAACACACACAAGCCCCAAATTCAATCTTGAACATGAGTGGAGCACTTGTTGCCCCTTCAATTCCACTACATTGGCATCATCCTACACAAGGAACATGTCAAAAATAAATATTTTTCCACAAATATACAAAGAGCAACAATCAATGTTAGATTAAATATCAAAACAATCATTCGATTGTTGGAGGGTCATCATCGACACATGACTACGTATTCTCTTTGAAGTAGTATGAACCCAAGCATGGTGAGATAGTAAATCTCTTTTGGTGCCATTTCTTGAAGTCCACTCAAACAAATTTGAAAGGCTTTTCGGCTTGGGCATTCGGAGAGAGCTTAGGACCATTGTTGGAGTTGCTTCCACCAGCACTAATGAGAGTGTGATCAGCCATCTAGGATCTTGAGAAGTAAAAAAATTTGTCTTGCGATTGTTGTTTACAAGATCTGTAAAAAATAACTGAAAACTCTGCAATTAATTATGTCTAGTACAACAAGTTTTTACAACTATATCTGCATATACTGCTAATACGAGAACAATTGAAATAAAAAGAAATTAAATAAATAAAAGAAAACAAAAGGGATAAATCCCAGCCGAGTCGAGGAAGCCCTCTTCCCGCAAGATAAATTCGCCGACGTAGTGCTCGTCTAACGGCGGTTTGTCCGCAAAGGTAAAACGACTTCGTCCTTTACGAGGCAGCACCGCAAATCGCAAAGGCTCCGGCGAACTAAATAGAGGCAAAACTGAGTTGCAGAAGAACAACAAAAAAGATGCAGCAATATGAGGGAAATGTTGCAGTATCTCTGGCTACGAGAGTTGTCTGATGTTCGGGGAACCGGGGGCAAGAGACAACACAATGCATGTCTATTTATAGACGTGTCCACCCAAGGGGAGCCTATCTCAGCCGTCAAGGGTGGACCGTTACTAGGCATGAGACATGGGTAACCGACGCCATCAATGGAGCCGTTACAAGTTTTGAATGCATTTTCACCATGTGCAAAAAGCGTTCAACATTCATGTGTAATTCCCCATGTGAAAAATGTGGTGTAATTATCCACATTCAAATTGCAATACATGTTAATTACACACCTCAAAACATAGATTAATTACTTTAATCTATCAATGTGGGATACACTTCATTTATTACATGTTCACTTCATGTAATAATCCCACCAACCCATGTCACTTTGTGGTCTCATTTCTCACTCACCGGAATTCGGATTTGAGAAAATAAATATGCCACAATTATCTACTCTTCGCGTAGATTATGTTGGTAATATTTAATTACGACGAAATTAAATATTTCACACCGAGAATTTACCATAAAGTACCCGAATTACCAACAGTATATGAGAAAAAATTTCATGTATGAAATGTATTATAGTTTACATATCCACACAATCTTACATTAATTTATAAATTAACATGATTAATATATAATTATAATTGATAAAACTATAATAAAATATAAAACAATAACTTGATTATAATGAAGTAGAGTTCCCACGCATCGCGTGAGGTGTAATACTAGTTGATAATCAATCCATTCCCCAATAATGAAATCTATATGCAAAATATCCTTTAATTTTATAAAGGTAAAAACAATTATGAGATAGTCTTACATTTCCTAGTTTGCGAGACAATTATTGTAAATGATATTTCAAAATGAGGAATAATTTATTCGCTCAATTTAAAAGATATGTTTTAAATATAATTGCGTATTTACATTTTTTTTCGTTTATGATAAATTGGTTATAGTGTTCTAGTTATATAATATATTTATTTATATTATATATGTGCTAACATAAAAGTTTATAATTCACACATTTTTAACATCTATATTATTTGTGTATAAATAGACTGTCAGATATAGTATTATTATAATATAAATAATTAAGTTACCACATGCAAATATTAGTAAAATTTATAAACATTTCTCATGAAACCATACATTTTAGAGAAAGAAGTGTTAACTTTGTAACTCCAAAAACCATTTTCCAAAAATATACTATCATTCAATGATTTGGTTTGGATCATCTAAGGATTGCCATGTGGTGATGGAGATGTCTCCCCAAAAATTTGAGAAACAAAAAGAGAATAAATAGATTGGAGGAATACGTGATGGAGTAGACTAACTTGCTGGTTGGTGTCGTCAGTGTTGTAAGAATTTGGTATTTAATGTTGATTAGGAAAGGTACATCACCAATTCATGAGCTGCTGGAATGTAGAGGGATCTTTTATCTATTTCTAATAGCAGCTATATCTTAGGATGATGTGTAATTAAGAAAAATATTCACCAATTCAGAAATTTAAATTTTTTTTAGAAGGAGAAATTGAAATTGTTGATGTGGAGCTATTCAGTTTTTTTTTTCTTTCAAACTATTAACCTAAAATTTTCCCCATAAAACACACTCATAGTCTCCTACACTTAATATTTTTTCCACGTGGGCGAATCTGTTGCTTTCCTACTACTATAAGGTTCAACCGATGAATAAGGCAAAATCCAGAATATTTGCCATGGTTCTAAAATTTTGCAAGTGTTTTTTTTTTGGTTAGAAATTGATAATTTTAGATTAAAAATCTCTACTTGTTTACAAAGATGATCAGTTGGGAAAATGGTTCGTCCAAATGACAATGAGAATGTATCGGGCCAATTGGTGTGCAACATAATTGGCCTTACGAAAAGTATGTCAATATTCAATAATAAAATATTCTCTAAATTTGTGAAATTAGGTCAGTTTTTTCTCTCTATAGATCATTTGCAATTTGGAGAGAATCGACCTAAACCATACGTCCTGAAGTCAAAGTCCAATCCCATAAAACACTACCAGAAATTCTAATTTTACAATGAATAAGGGTCTTGGTATTAGTTTTGCTATAATTATTTAGATGAATCCGTTATCATCTCTAACCAACTATTCGAAAGAGACCTCAACATCAAGCCGGAATGCTCCTTTATATGAGAAGTCCGTGTTCTCGAGCCCAATGAGATCATGGTTTTTGCAAGTTAATCGAGGGTCAAGTTTTTGAATAGTTATAAAATTTGCTATAAAAGTCTTTGCTTCTTTCAAGCAAACATATATTTAAAACTCAACACATCAAGTGTTATAGTATAAACTGTAATTCGACTTAGTGAATAATTGAACTAAAACACATTTGATAAACACTTGTTAAGTGAGATCTCAGCAAGATAAGTGCAAGATCGTATTAATACTTCCGCTGCATATATAACACTATGATCGGGACCAACATCAATACAAATTATGAATAAAAACTGGTCTCTATTTGTAGAGAATAAATAATTATGATCGGGACCAACATCAAAACTGGTCTCTATTTATAGAGAATAAAAAATTATGAATTTTTGTATATATTTTTATTAATTTTTGTACTATTATATAAAATAAATATCAATTTTATGATGATCTAAAGAAAACCTTAAAAAATATCACATGTCACTATATTATTGGTGATGAGAGATAAAAAGAAAAAAAATGGTGGGAGGTCGGTTAATTTAAATCTACAAAACACTATTTTTTCATTTTTTGTATTCTGTTTTTTCCCACGTGGCAAAGATTGTAGTTGCCGTCAGGATTGGTCTTATATGGAGAAGTCCATGTTCTGTAGCCCAATGAAATCATGGTTGTTGCAAGTTAATCAAGGCTCAATTTAGATGCAAATCTTTTGCATACTTATAAAGAAAATGAATGCTTAGCACTAAATGATTCGTACAGAGCTAGGCCATTTCTAGAAAGGTTTGTAGTTACCAATTCTATTTTTAATATTACAAATATAAAATTTTAAAATAAAATTATGTGTATTATTTTTTTTTAAAAAAATTATATAAAATTTATTTGCAAACGTTTGAGAGGGAGAGGGGGAGAGAGTGGGATGGGAGGCGACGCACTAAAGCCAAGCCAGAAAACTAAAAAAGTTATGCCAAATGAAACATGAGCAGATGGCCCACCCCCAAATTTACTCACAGCCTTTCTTTGTTTCACACACTCTGTCTCCTTCCACTATCTCACTTCCCACTATATCTCATTTCACACTACTTTTTTCTTTCCCACTTTCATCTCTTTTTATGGCAAGCTTTAAGATATTAGAGTTGCCTGTTGCTGCACTGCGGATATGGGGAATTGCTGCTGCGGTTGCGAGACTTCTGATTACAGAGTCTCGTCCAATGCAAAATCAGGTCTCACTTCCCTCTCCCTCTCCCTCTCCCTCTCATGTATTGTTGTGTTTAATTCATTCATCTCATGCAGAATCTCCCAAGAATGGGACTCCACCGGTGTGCAAACTGCCATCAAATCCCCAAGAAGTGGAGGACCTACGGCGGTCGACGCCGGGCAACCCACTAATCGTCTTCACATTCAACGAGCTGAAGCAGATCACTCAGGATTTCAGACAAGATCACATGTTGGGAGGGGGAGGCTTTGGAAGTGTGTACAAAGGCTTCATCACCCAAGATTTGAGGCAGGAATATCTCCAACCTGTCCCAGTTGCAGTCAAGGTTCATGATGGAGACAACAGTCATCAAGGTCACAGGGAATGGCTGGTAATCAAGAAAAACCCATCACCACCTCTTTCTTCTATGAAAACGTACTGATCGATCTGCTTTTTTAATTTGCTAGGCCGAGGTGATCTTCTTGGGGCAGCTCTCCCACCCGAATCTAGTCAAGCTGATCGGCTACTGCTGCGAAGACCAACACCGAGTTCTCATATACGAGTACATGCCCCGGGGCAGCGTCGAAAACAATCTGTTTTCGAGTGAGTGCAGAAACAAACAACCACAATTGATTTCATTTAATGATGATGTGCATGTTTATATTGGTGCTGGTGCTGGTGCAGGAGTGTTGCTTCCGCTTCCATGGTGTACTAGAATGAAGATAGCTTTGGGTGCAGCAAAAGGGCTCGCATTTCTGCACGAGGCGGAGAAACCAGTCATCTACCGCGATTTCAAAACTTCCAACATTCTCTTAGACCAGGTAAGCCAAACTAATCATGCACTTAAGATTGATTTCACGTGTGATGCGCACACACAACATGGATGATGAAACAGGAGTACAACCCGAAGCTGTCGGATTTCGGGCTAGCAAAAGACGGGCCTGAGGGAGACAAGTCGCACGTTTCGACAAGAATCATGGGAACTTACGGGTACGCGGCGCCCGAGTACATAATGACAGGGCACCTGAGTCCGAGGAGCGACGTCTACAGCTATGGAGTAGTGCTGCTGGAGATCCTAACGGGAAGGAAATGTCTGGACAAATCGAGGCCCGGCCGCGAGCAGAACCTCACGGAGTGGGCGTTGCCGCTGCTTAAAGAGAAGAAGAAACTGCTCAACATAGTGGATCCAAGGCTGCAGGGAGACTACCCCATGAAAGGCCTGCAGAGAGCAGCCATGCTCGCTTATCATTGCTTGAATCGTAACCCCAAAGCCAGGCCTTTGATGAGAGACATCGTCGACTCCTTGGAGCCTCTTCAGAACCAGCACGAATCATCCCTCGCCGTCTCACTTGTGTAATCCTATATACATATAGAGCTGCTGTAAATGAATGATCATACATTTATACTTGTTTGAAATAAAATTCAGAGTTCTACTTTAGTTTTATTTATTGAACCAATTTCAGTTCTTAGATATTAAATATGGTGTCATGCATTTGTGATCAGGGCATGCGTGCGAGTTTAAATAAATGCTCCGGCTATGCTTAACATAGGCAGAGATATGGTTTTGGGCTCGTGTTTTTGGATTTCGAGAACTTTAATATATTAGTGAGTAGATATTGGCAGCAGGGTGATGGGTGATAAACTTGCAGCTTCATCAAACAAATTGTCATCAATTTGGAAAGAGAGACAATGATGGAGTTGCAATATATATCAGGTTCTGCATTAATGTCAATTAGTTGTCCATGCTAAAGGTTGACTTGGAGGATCCAGTAGAGAACATTGATGCTATGTTCTTGCACAAGGTTCTACTGCTGAGGATGTTAAGGTATGCATCGTATCTATCATGTTCCTGTGCATCAATGCTTACAGCAGACTCATCAGATTCTTCTCCTACTATCCTTAGACATTAGTTTCAGGGCTGAAATCGATCTCCAAAGAAGCGTGGCATTAATGCTATGCAAAAAAAGAAAATGTTTGTTTGTATTGTGATGATTTATTGAACCGCGAAGTTGGTTGGAAGGGTGGTGTGACCATTGAAGAGGAAGGAAGTGCCAAAAACATTCTTTATTTGATCGTGGTTACATCTCTCCTTACTTTGTGACAGAGTGTGAGAAAATGAATGTGAATTCGAGAACTGCTTCCTTTGATACTTTCAAGCAAACTTTTTATGATGATTGTGAAGCCTGTCGTACTGAATGAATTTACTTCTGTAGTTATTCTGAAAGAAGCTATTAGGGGTGGATTATTTAAGTTATCGAGCTACAAGTTCTTGGGACTTTTGTGGCATTGATAGTTACTGCTATCGAAGCTCCCGGCTTTGGTGAAAGAAAGAGCCAATATTTTTTTTGATGATATTGCAATCTTAATGGGAGTAAATTTTTGGTTGGTGTCTCATTTTATCATTGTGTTGACATGCTTGTCCAACTTCAGTTCAGTCTATTTGGTTTTATTATTTCATTGTATTTTTATCTCTAGCACATGATTTACATATCACTAAGGCAAATTTTCCCTGTGTGGAGCACCATTTTAAGATGGTTCACATATAAGCTGATATTTATGGATATTAAGGCTTTTAATCATGATCTTGTTGATCATATTTTACAAGATAATGATCTGTCTTGTGTATCCAGTCTCATTTTTTCATATAAAGAATTTTTTATTTTTGTTGTTTAGAGACACAAGTCCCTCGGGTGGTTTATGAATTCATCACAATTAAGTCTCTTTCGGATTACATAACTGATGATCGCCTTGCGCAATCACTGTCATGGGATATTCGTCTGAGAATAGCTGCAGACATTGTAGGAGGGACAGAGCCAATTATCTATGGAAGCCTCAACAGCTCGAGCATATTGCTGCACCATGGTTATACTGTCAAAGTGCATGGTTTTGCTTTGAAATGCTTTGAGTGTTCTTGTGTCCAGTTAGATTGTCATACGTCTGGCTTTGTAGATCCGGATTATCTCTCATTTGTTCGATTGACAGAAAAGAGTGATGTTTATAGTTTTGGATTCATCCTAGCAGAGCTGATGAGTGAAAAAGATGTGATGAGCCTTGATTGGCTGGAAGGAGAAGAAAACATTGCAAATTATTTTGTCGGCTCAAGTAGAAGGTGCGAGTTGCATACAATTCTTGATGATCGTGTGGTGACAGATGGTCTTCTGGGGCAACTCACAAAAGCTGTTGCCATAGCAAGTTGTGCTTATTAAGCTCATCACAGGAGAGACCAACTATGAAGGAAGTGGCCATCGCGTTGGAATGCATCATTATTAGGGCTTCTCGACTATCATCAATTCGAACTTAAGACTCAAGAAGACTGCTCCTGGACTCATCAGACCAAGGAAGTTTTTAAGACCTCATTATCAACTACATATTGTAAGTAGAGAAATTTTATATGTGAAAGTTGATTCTTGTTTGTAGTCCAAGTATTTTTGTGATTGAAACTAGCAATGAATAGAGTTTCGAGTTGAAACCTCATTTTGTAAACACATACAAATCTAATATATTAATGACAAATTGTCAAAACACATTTCCCATAACTTCAAATAACACATTATGATATATCTCTATAGTTCCTACAAATCAAATATTGTAGCATTTGAAAATTTTCCCACAAATAACAATGCACCTAACTCATAAAATATTTTAGATACCTCAATTAATTTATTGTTATTATTAATGTATTGTATTATCTCATCATTTTGAAAATTGTCAGCCATGCGTTAAATTGCCTTAAAGTTAAATAATAAATCTAGAATATGAAAGAGACATTTACTCAAAATATAATGTTCAATAAAATCTTTCAACACTTATATTATAAAGTTTTTTTTTGTTATTGTATACTTTTTTTTTGTGTGTAAATGACTATCGTGACTTGCTAGTCGCATAAGAAATATTTAATATATTTATTAGTTTTATTTTACTATTTTAAATATAGTAAATCCGAGCAATGCACGAGTGTAAATTTAGTTGATCTAATAAAGGCGAAACAGATTTGGAGTTAGCTTAGTTTAATGTAAGAGGGTGGGTGTTTTGTTTTCATGAAGCGCCAACAACGTGCAATCTTTGGACCTGATCCTAAGCAATTTTTTGCCCAAAACCCGTAGAAAGAGAAAGCGGTAAGAGTTAGAGCTATTAGAGAATGCTAGAGAACTTGAAAAAACTTTATTGCTCAAATATTTGGATGATTACGAATAAGGGGAAGGGTCTTTATATAAAAATCATTAGACCCTTCTAGAAATTGCACAAGTGTGTACAATATTCTATATTATTTTATTAGTCTCTAGAGCTTTCCATAATTTTCTATCATCTTCTATTCCCTTATAGAATGCTTCTAGAGAATTCTGTATGAGTCTGTGGTCATCAAGACTCTCCGAAACCTCTTATTTTTTTTTATCCATTCATGACATTCTCTCTCACCTAATCGAGCGACGCCCTCATCGCATCTTCAACATGAAACTTCTCAATCTCTATTTTGAAGTGTCACAAGTCTTTGTTAGGTCTCCAACTTGCTTCATTTTCGGGGAGTCCCTTCCATTGCACCAAGTATTTGCAAACCTAACTTCCCGATTTGCCGAAATCTTCTCAACTTTTCGGTTGTAGGTCATTCTCACTTCGATGGGTGCTTGAGATGACTCCATCCTGCTTGGGTTTTCACAGTCTTTATGAAATGGCTTGAGCATACTCACATAGAAGATCAGATGTACATTGAGCTTTTTAGGAAGCTCTAACTTGAAGGCCACTTTCCCAACTTTGTTAAGGACTAGGAATGGTCCTTCATATTTTCGTATCAAGGTCTTCTGTACATCATTATGTCGTAACACATTGTGAAGTTTTGCCAAAACTTGGCCTCCTTCTTGGTACTCCATAAGTCTCCTCTTTCGATCCACCCACTTCTTCATTCGTTTTTTGGCCTTTTTAAGATAAGATCATGCGAAGTCTGCCTCTTCTTAAGATATGACGAGCTTGTATGTTGCTGCTGTAGGGTTTTCCCGTGAACCGAATCACCAAAATCAATTTGAACCGGATCGATTTATGGATATTGTGCACAATTAAATATAAATAAACCCTAACATGCTCCTATGAATTTAATTCTTATAATTTGTGGATTGAGGGATTACCGTAACTCCATAGTGTCTGATCCGATCTTTTACGTTTGAATTTCCAACTTTAATTCAACCACGCAATTTTGATTTAATCTGCGGAAACAGAAATTAAAATACTAGTTTCTAGAAAATCAAAATTAAAGAAAGAAAAGAAATTTGTTCTCCAGATTAGATCTTCAGATCTGTTTCCCGGTGCGTTCAGATCTGCTACTGGTGAGGATTCCACAGATCTGTGCTCTGAGCAGGACCAGAATTCGAAAATTCTCCTCCCTTTTTCCTTGCAGAAAACGGCGCCCCCTCTCTCTCTAGGTTTAGGGTTTTTCAACTGTGTTACAATTTATGAGAGAGAGCTGTCTATTTATAGACCTAGGGTTGTAAACCCTAGTGGGCTCCTGGGCTCAATTCAGCACACTTTCCTTGGGCCAGACCTGGGACCTAATGCAAATAATAAAGTGGGCCTATAAATTAATTAATTCCCATGTCCGCAACCCAGGACACAATTAATTAATTAATATTAATTCTTTTTCACCACACAATTAATACTGACCTACCCATTTATTACCACGTTATGAGAACGGGTTGCATTAATTGAGAATCCCCATATTTAAGGTTACCGGACATTCATTAATTAATCGGAGCCTCTGACAAGCTCTAACTACAATTAATTAATATCTTATAATTCCTGAGTAGTGCCACTCAATCCTAATCACTCGTGCCTGAACTTAATCAGCCTGCAGGACTTTGGCACGATGAATGTTATTGAGCTCCTCAGGGAATATCCCCATCCTATTACTCGGATATGGTTACCTAAACCCAGTCTCAGGCGGTACTACACGAACTGTTGTTACCCAAGATGCGGATATACGAGCACGTTACTCAGGCTCTCCACCATGGCAAGTCAAAGCAACAGTCAACCCGTGCAAACCCCTGAACCTTCGTCAGGGTTTGGACTCAATCAATATAACGAGATCTTGTATTTGCTGATTGTCAGACAGACGAATACATCTCACTGCGGTCTATCAATACGCCACCTCTGCGTCCCAGCATGTCAAGTAACCAAGACAGATTACTTATTCTGACAATGCCGCAACCATCCGGACAGACGTATCCTCATACGCTGTCTCGGCTGTGATCAGGTTTATGTCTCACTAGGTCAAGTGATCATACTGTCTTCTGCGATCTATAACATGCCGTATGATCGTCCCTATCGGTGAGACAAGAGGATACCATTGTTCATACATGTAAGATTATTAACAGATAGGAGAAATAAACCGTTGTATACTCATTATAATAAATGCTTTCAGTATGCAAAACCCATCAGCTGCAGGGCTGCTCTCTTGCCACGAAGCTTGGCATAGCTGGCTATTGCCCCGTCACTATCTCGAATGGGCTCTTCATAATGGACTTGCTATGCTACAAGTTCTAAAAAAATTGGGCCACATCCGCAATTCCTTTATGTAGAAATCACATACATAAATCACATAATACCTTACATAGATTTCGAGTAGTGCATTCGCCCTTTCTGTTTGGTCATCTCTTTGATGGTGAAAACTCATAGAAAAATTAAGATTTGTATCTAGCATTTGAAAGAGTTCCATCTAAAATTTTCCCCTAATCTGTGGGTCTCGATCACTTACAATCGAACTCGGCATACCCCAGTACTTCACCACATTCATCATAAAGAGTCGGACCACCTCCTCAACTGGTCAATCCTTTTTAGTTGCAATGAAGGTTGCATGCCTAAAGAATCTGTCAATCACCACCATAATCGTTTGACATCCTTTGGGCTTGGACATATTTACTATGAAATTCATTGAGACACTTTCCCAGGTCTCTTCGGTGTAGGTAAGGGCTCAAGTAATCCGATTGGAGCTCATTGTTCTATTTTGTCTTGTTGACAAACAAGACAAGTTTTTACATAAATCTTCACATCATCAAAGAGGTTAGGCCAATAATATCTTTCTTCAATAAGTGTTTGAGTTCAGTGCATCCCAAAATATTCAGCCCACTTATTAGAGTCATAGTACTCATGTAAAATCTCTCATTGAAGGTAGCCATGCATGGACACATACAACGGATGTCTCTTAGTATAGAGAAGGTCATCTTCACTCCAAATTGCCGTGTCCTTCCTCCCTTTGCCAGCTCGATGAGATCTATATTTATGTTGAGTGAGGTGGCTACTCATTTCCTTAAAATTTAACTACGCATTTGGTATGTAATCAAGTAGTATCAAGTGACAATCCAAAGTGCGAAGATCTAATGGATGCAGTAATAATTGAAAACAAATTTGGAGTTAGCTTAGCTTAGGCTACCAAAACATCGCACAAAAACTGAATTGTTTGTTGGATTGATTAGGTGGTAAGGTGTTGCTAAGAACATGCATCGTCGGTGGCAAAGACGTTTCTGATGTCGGATTTTGTAGTTGTAGAGATAAATTTAGTATTTTCATCATTATGTTGTGTAGTGAAACAATTGTGAAATCAAACATTCGTATTGTGAGGGAAAAAATGCCAAGTACAATTGAACATCAATCCTTATCCGAGAATTATTGCAAGTACAAATAAAGTTTTAAAAACTTGCAAACCTTTAACCAATTTATATTTCTAATAAAGAAAAACAAAATAAGCTATAAGGGTCGCAAATGGGTCGGGTTCGGGTTGGCGGGTCGGGTTGCAATTTGATAATAACAAGTAACATGCCAACCCGTATATTTTCGCAAGCTTAGAAATCCCATCCGGAACCCGACCTGTTTATTTTCGTGTCGACCCGAAACTGACTCGAAATGACCTGTTTAATTATTTTAAAATTAAAAAAAATTGTGTTAATTATTTCAAAAATTAAAACTATGTTAATTATTTTAAAAATAAAAAATTGTGTAAATTATTTTAAAAATTAGGTTTTAGGCTATTTTTTTAATTAAATTTTTATATAATTATATTTCATAAATCATAATAATAATAATTAATTTTATTGGTGGGTCAAATGGGTTCGCGGGTCAACCCGAGATTGACCCGAACCGACACGAAAATTAAATGGATTGGCGGGTTCGACACGAAACTGACCCAAAAATTAAATGGGTAGACTCAACCTATTTTTTTCGTGTTAGGTTTGTGTCGGGTTGTCGTGTCGGTTGGAGATTGCCGCCCCTACTATACCCAATAATACATCTAAGAGGTAGTCATTGTTGTAAAAATTACCATCTAGGGTTGCCTACGTGTTAGGCAGTCCCTAACCGAATTAAAAATCCTCAAATTTCGTGTTTAATCGGTTTGACATGTAATTGGCCCCTAGGCGTCTATCTAGATGACCTACTAAGCAAGCTATGCGTCATCTAGTCTATTCAAACAACCTATTTTTATATTTTTACAAAAATAATTAAAACTTATATAATTTTAATTTTATTTATTGATAAATATAATTATAAATATTAAATTTAAAAATTAGCTTATCGATTAACTATCGTACATAAATCCCACCAAAATCGTCTAGGTGCTAGGTCTCACCGGAACCGGAACGCCTAAGTAACATGTAGGTCTTATATTTAATATTCCACCGTAGATCAATTAAATGCTCCATTGGATTCATTGTAGAAGCTGTAATACTTGTAATTTGATCGAACAACAGTTTTCACTGATCTACTCTCAGTTGATTCTCAGATAACTTAAAATTTCTAATTTACAATCTACATTCAATCAGTTTTCAAATCAAACCTTATTTTCTCCGCCGTCGCCCTTCTCCTTATCTAAGAATAAATATTGATTTTGATCACCTGTGCCATCAAAGAATGACGCAGACACACCGCCTGCTACCCTCTTCATTCTCACTGTCTCCTGTTTCGCTACACCAAACAAACCAACTCTTATAATCTTCATTATTATATTCTCTACAGTGAAATCTTTATAGTACCTGGATTCGAACTCCTTGATCTCGGCCAGCTGTTTCCCTATGTTGTCCATCCATTGAACTCTTTTCTTCCCACCCTCCTCTTCATCTTCCTGCTTCCGAATGCAGCTCTTCTTCACACCTTTCTTCCTCCCAACCTCACCACCGAAACTCTTATTTGGGCAGCTTTCCAATTTCAATGGTGTTGAAGTGTAGAGATGAGCAGCAGAGGGCTTGCAGAAGCAGATGAAGGGACACTGGACCTTCTTGCACACCAATACCCTCATCAAACTCACTTCCTTCATCCACTCCTCATGTTGCTACACCAATGTGCTTGATGATGGTGATGATAGAGATAGAGATAGAGATAGAGAGAGAGAGAGACTCTGGTTAAGCTAGCAATCTTGCAACATTCTTGAAAAAGCATGTCACTGCAACTCTTACAATGAAGGCAATGGAGCCAACTACCCCTCTTTCTCCCCTTCAAGAAAAGGAGACTTCAGCAGATTCACAAACAAGAAAAAACCTTATCAGTGCCAGATTCCTACAAACAAAACACCTGGGGGAGTAGTTTCAGAAAGATAGATTTCTGTCAGAGCAAAAGGAGAAAAGGGAAAACACAACCCTGCACTCAACTCAATCAATCAAGCAACCTCCATAATAGAATGGGGGAAGAGAAGAGAGAGAGAGAGGAAGAACAAAAAGAACTGAAATGCTTAGCTGGAAAAGTGGGAGGAGAATGAGATGATACTCAGACAGATTTGAAAAGGCATCCAACTATCCCACATCTCATAATACATACACTGTTTTAATCTTTACTGCTATATGCTATGATACTGCGACACCAGGCCCCCCACCCCCACCTTTAAAAATACTGTGTTTTTTTTTTTTCCTCTAAAAAATAAAACCTATCTATTTTCACTTCTATAGTTCTGTTAATCCTTGTCTGCAAACCAAGGAATCCAATTTTAATGCATGTGTTTATTATCTTGAATTAACTCCCAATTTTCAACAGGTGGGACAACTACAAGACTATGTAGACATCATCACCAGTAGTATAGTTTATAAGTAGTGTGATATATAGGAATTGGCCTTGATGTGACAGCATATTATTGATCAAGACTCAAGTGCAGCAACTATCTCACTCCAAAATACCTAAATTCTTTAACAAGGAAAAAGGGATTACCTGAAATCATGAATCTTGGAATTTGCATTGATTACCTCGCGTGACAAGTTCTTTCCTGGAATGAGAAAAAAGGGAGCATTGTGCTGTGCTCTTGCAGGATTAATAGTAGATATTAAAAACTGCAGAAATACTCTCACAAATTGATAATGGGATTTTGAGATACAGAGAAAAGAACTGGGTACGATTGATTGTAGATTATTACCCCCCATAGAACTTTTCATTTTGGGAAGGTCTCAAGTTAGGCGGGCTAAACGGTTTAGGCGGGTTTTATCCATTAACCCAACCCAAACTCATTTAATATACCCTAATTGAGTTGGGTGAACTGATATGAAGCAGATTTTTGAAGTTGCCTTAAAAGGGGACTCGTCGGTGGAACGGGCATGAGCCTACTTTCGTGGGCGTTGCTTAATTTGCATTATTTAGTTATTTTAATTAAGTTGGTTATTTTAGGATAAGTTATTTTAATTCCTAGTTTGATTTGATTTAGTTGAGTTATTTTAGGACAAGTTATTTATTTCCTAGTTTGATTTGATTTGATTTCGTTTAGGAAAGTATCTTTAAGATATTTTTGAGATATTGTTTTGGGGTATTTAAATCCCCATTATGATTCACTTTTCATTAAGCAATAAAATTATTATTTTGGGAGCGATTATTCGCTTGGGCACGTGTTGAACGTGATTTGGGTTCTGCTTCTATCAATTGGTCCGACCTGCCGGATCCCGTTCCGCCAGAATGTCGATCAGGTTAGAATTCGACCAAGAGACGAGGGAGAAATTGGTAGAGATTGCGGTTAAACTCGCCACCCTATCTGCTTCGATTCTTCAATCGCAGCATAAGGGTTCCGCAACACGAGGGACAACAACTACCAGGGAGTCTGCAGCGGTGGATGCGCGCACTGGAGGCACAGTTGGTGCGCCAGGCAGAGCAGCAGCGAGCGCAGGCAGGAGGGGCGCTGCAAATGCTGGAGACACAATGGGCGTGGCTGGCCTGGGCGTGGATGGTGCGCCTCGCAGTAGGGCGGCGAAGGTGAAGCAGTCGTCGGGTGCGGGCAGCGCTGGTGGAGGGCGCGCTCAACGTGGGAGGCTGCAAGCACGTGGAGGGCATGCTGGGCAAGGGTGACGGCGGGCGTGCGGGTGGCGCAGCAGCGACGGATGCTGGTTGTTTGCGCATGAGTCGCGCAGACTAGGGCATGGGCAGCCCAGCAACGACAGGATTTGGCGGCATAGGCGTGGGCCGTGCAGATCTGGGCGCGGGCGGCGCGGATCTGGGCATGGACGGCGCAGGTGTCACGGATCTGAGACAAGTAGGGAAGACTTGGGCTCCGGACAGCAGCGCAATGGCAGAGGCGTGATGAGGGCACGAATGTATAGGCAGGAGTCTCGACGACTGGGCACAGCTGGGGGTGAGTCGGCAGGCAGCGATGGTCAGACGCCGGGAGCTGCGATGGGAATGAAGAAGAAGAAAGGCGCGCAACGAAGAAGAGGTGCAACAAAGAAGATGAAGAAGGGCAAGAGGGGAACAATCAAGAAGGAGGGAGGCGCAACAAGGGCAGCTTTCAGAGTGGAGGATCCTATGGGATGGATTGCTTGCTTGGAGCAGCAATTTGAATTGCACGCTACTCCACCCGAGAAGGTGGCAGCCGCGGTGGTGGCAATGGGGAGGGTTGCTTTGTATTGGATGACATGGCTGCGAGTGAGGAAACCAACAATACTGTGGAAAGAGTTTCACAATTCGTTTCATTTTTCGGACTTCAACCTTGAGGACAAGGTTGTTTTAAAGGAGGATGGAATTGATATGAAGCAGAATTTTGAAGTTGCCTTAAAAGGGGACTCGTCGGTGGAACGGGCATGAGCCTACTTTCGTGGGCGTTGCTTAATTTGCATTATTTAGTTATTTTAATTAAGTTGGTTATTTTAGGATAAGTTATTTTAATTCCTAGTTTGATTTGATTTAGTTGAGTTATTTTAGGACAAGTTATTTATTTCCTAGTTTGATTTGATTTGATTTCGTTTAGGAAAGTATCTTTAAGATATTTTTGAGATATTGTTTTGGGGTATTTAAATCCCCATTATGATTCACTTTTCATTAAGCAATAAAATTATTATTTTGGGAGCGATTATTCGCTTGGGCACGTGTTGAACGTGATTTGGGTTCTGCTTTTATCATGAACCCATTTGGATATGGATAAAACCCACCTAAACCGTTTAGGCGGCACAAGTTTTTACCTTTCATTTTTGGGTTGGGTTGTTGAAACAAACGCATGCTGAAATGCATAGGATTGTGGGGGGGCAAGGTTCCTTTCATCTGGCTTCTCTTGTCCTCAATTAGTAATTACACATCCACCTCTATCAAACACATTTTCCACTATGATTGATTATAATCAATCATGACTTCAGCCTTTTCATGTCTTAAAACCCACAAACAAATTGCAATTAAAGTCATTTGCTGACACTTTCCTCCTACTATGCATGCATTTCATTCAAGGAAATGTTGGTTCACACGTAGGCTTGCTCACTGCAATTTATCTCTCATCATCATTTGAAATCAAGTGAAACTCGAGCAGCTACCTAATTGATGCAGCAAGTTATCTAACAACCACTTCATTCCATCCATTTGTTTTTGTTTCAACTTCAACAATTCTACTCCTGCGTCCCACTGCATGGATTTAATCTTCTAATTTGTCAAAAAAGCATAATATAAAGCACAAAATAAGATGTACGTTGAAATAGGAGAATGAATATATGATTAATATGTAGGGCAGAAAAATCTTCAGACAACTTCATCGCCACACTCAACAGAACATCACAAATATAATCAGCTTGAGAAACTAAATTAAAAACTTGTCCATTTTCGTTTAATTTCATCATTTTCCATTTCCCTGGATCAAACTACATCCTCTACACTAAGAATGTGGATTGAGTGGATCAATGGTCCAACGGCTCCACGCGGTCATGAAGTGAAGAACATACACCTTATCGATTGAAAAATATAAGAATCCTCCAAGGGAATGTGCCAAGTAAGAGCTGAAACTCGTCCCAATGATGCAATGACCATATGTCCGAGTCAAAATCCTTAAAAAAATAAAAACAATTTAAGTAACATTTATGCACATGATTAAAACGTAAAAGATATAAATTTCTAAGATCATAAACAAGAAAATATAGAAATTGCACTGGCATGGACCATGGTAAGAAATCAATTTCTTTTATTAAAAAATTGAAGTAGAGTATGCAAATAGCACACGAAATCTTCATGAAAAATGAGTCAAAGCAACTTTTTACTGCAAAGAGAGAATGTTTCATGTTTTTCCATCCTAAGAATTCTGCACAACACCACAACCACAAAATACACAACACTTTACTTTTAATAAACCTATGACGATACTAGGTAACATAAATAAGTGATGAATAAACTATCATAAATTTTTTTTCTAAAAAAAAAAGAGACCTTTTTGAGAGCAAGAGCAAGGCGTTTGCTGTCGAGCTTGGCAGAAGGCATGGGATCAAGAGTGTGTCTAGAAGTCTTGAAGGCATTGTTTTGCAGAGGCAGAGGCATATCTGAATCCTTCACACGCACATTCATGTGATCATGATTCTGCTTCTGCTCAGCTGCACTCTTTCTCTTCTCTATCAAACTGTTCAAGAACTTGCTTCTCCTCTCCAACTCTTCTTCTGCTCCCTCCATTTCACTTTTCAACCTGATGATGATGGTGGTGTCCTCATCTGTTGTACAACACACTTCAATCACAGCCATTCAAAGCTCAGAGAGAGAGAGAGAGGGAGGGAGGGAGGGAGAGATGGGGTGGCGGTGGAGGTCGGAAGGGGTTGTGGTAGTGGTATTCAACTCAGAAAAATGACATTGAAGAATAGGTGCGTGCGTTAATATAAAAGCTCCGAGACAAAATCTGAATGTGATCTTGCACACAGTCATTGCACTGTAAGTCTGTAACATGGGAGAGCAGTTAGAGGGTCTTACCGCTGGATACAATGTTTATCCATGTCTGTCGGGTGTTGATGTTTGTCCCATCAATTCTCTAAGGAATGAGAGAAGTCTTGACAAATTGATATTAACCTGGAACACAAGGAAAAAATAAAGCAGAGAGAGAGAGAAAGGTAAACCAAAGCAATGTCTTAACCGAAGAGCTTTTGTCAATTCCCGGAGGCTCGTGTAACATAATGTCCACTATAAAACATATATGCTCCTGCCACGAGAGATGACTAAACAAATCCAGTAAAGTTAATAGCGATAACTAAAAAAAACACATGCCATCTACTCCATGAGAATATCTTGGATAAAGCCAAAACACTGAAGATACAAATGAACATTCTTTTGAGTGAGTGTGTGTTTTAAGCAGTAATTGGACGTTCTTTAGTTGTACACTTCAAAAGGTAAAACAAAATAACTATAACTCCATAATAAACTGAGCACTGAACCAGGACAGCAGGAAAAGAAATTCATAGAAGAAACAGAACAGGAGATCAACAAGGTCGTTATGCAGCATTGCCAGGATACCAGATAGTGATCAAATCATAGCCATTATTTGTTGTAAAATACCAGAGAAAACCAAAAATAGCATGTCTAACTTAGAATCTAATCAACCCAGTTTGGAAGGAAGAAACTTACAGTTTTACAAATAATCAGCATGTCAACACTCAACAACAAGGCATGGACACAAGGCATCATTTGAATACATCAGTCATCAGCACTAGCACCCATGCCAGAAACAGCACCAAAACCAGCAAATGACTATAGCAGATCTTAATACCCATTCTCAAGGCAACACCTACAAAGCTGTCTTGGATTAACATTGGCTCTATGATTTTTTGTCACTTCAAGCAGAAGAGGGCAGAATAGGAATGGAAGGCATAAAAGAAGGTTGTCCCGGCCAGGTGCAGGTAGTGCAATCACCAATAATCCTTGCAGGAACAAACTCCATCCCTAAAATGATGAAATCTATTTGCATCCCTAACTATAATCTCACGTCCAGTGAGATTTGAAATTAATTTAATAGCTGTATGACAATCCCCACAAACCCTCAGGTTTTTCATGACTCTAATAGTCACCCCTTCAGGCAACTTCAGAAGCCCAAAGACCACAGCCAACTTCTCACTGTGATGTATTAAGCTTTGAGCCTTTTCTTCCTCATCCACATCATGGAGCACAAAAACACCATCAGGGTTATATCCAACTTCTCGTAACATTCCACTGATCTTATCCCACTGTTTGATAATCTCCAAATGCTCAGGGTGCGGTGTGCTCTCTCCACACGTGAACATGTGTACTTCTTTCTCCACCTCGATCCAGCTACAACCAGGTGATTTGTTCACCTTCCTAGACCTCATGTTCTTCCTCACCTTAGCAACATCGCCCCATCTACCCTTAGAGGCATAAATATGTGATAGTAGGACAAAGGGACCAGCATTTCTGGGCTCGAGTTGGAGAAGTTTCTTGGCAGCAACTTCTGCAAGATCAGAATTCATGTGGTTCCTACATGCACCTAATAGAGAACCCCAAACGATTGCATCTGCTTCCACAGGCATTTCATTTATCAAATTATATGCCTGGTTAAGTTGTCCAGCTCGCCCTAGCAGATCAACCATGCAAGCATAATGTGCAGTCGTTGGTTCAATCCCATATTTTGTCTTCATGGACTCAAATATTTCCTTTCCTTCTTTAACTTTTCCACTGTAACTGCATGCAGATAGAACTCCGATGAATGTAATATCTTGTGCTTGGATGCCTGATGAATACATTTCTCTGAACACTTGTAGCGCCTCATCGCCTAAGCCATGTTGGGCATAACCTGTAATGATAGAATTCCACATGACTATATCCTTGCAGGAACATCTATCAAAAACTACTCTCGCCTTGACAACATCCCCACATTTCATATACATAGTCATCAGAGTAGATGACAAAAATACATCATCATCAAACTTAGACTTTAACAGTTGGGCATGAATCTGTTTGCCATAATCCAATGTGGCAAGACTGGCACATGCTGAGAGAGTGCTGATTAATGATGGGAAATGTGGCTTAACTCCCTCACTCAGCATCACACGGAACAGATGAAGTGCCTCTAATTCAATCCCATTCCGCTCATAAATCTTAATCATAGCATCCCATGTTCCATTATCTTTTTCTCTCATCAGGTCAAAGACTTTCCTTGCTCTGGAAACATCTCCATTTTCACCCAATCCATTAATCATCGCATTGCAAGCAACCACCGATTTGGTTGGCATGGCACCGAAAAGCTCCCACGCATCAACAGTCCTCCCACACTGAATGTAACCCATAAGCATTGCCGTCCAAGTGACCTCATTTCTTTCAGGCATGACCTCAAAGAGTTTCCTAGCAATATCCACCTTTCCATTCTGTACATAACCTGTGATCATAGTTGTCCAAGAAACTACGTTTCTCTGAATCATGCAATCAAAAATCTCCCGTGCCTCGTACAACTGACCTTTGGAGCACAGCCCTCCTATCATAGTTGTTCTAGTGACAACATCCTTCACAGGCATCAATTTATAAATTCTTCTTGCCTCATCAATCCTACCTTCTCGGATCAGCCCATTCAACATTACCGTCCATGATATTACATTCTTCTCTGGCATCCTCCAAAACAATGCCTCTGCCTCAGGAATCATCCCCTCCTCTATGTACCCTCTAACCATGGCAGTCCAGGATATGACGTTCCGTTCAGGCATTATATCAAATACTTTTCTAGCTTTCTTTATCATCCCATTCTTTACATACCCAGAAATCAACCCATTCCAAGAAACTGTATTCCTTTCTGGCATTTTGTCAAACAAGCATTGTGCTTCATTTGGCTTGCTGTGCTGAAAGTAGCCAGATATTAAAGAATTCCATGAAGCAATATTCTTTTGCGTAGTTTCATCAAACAACTTCCGTGCCGTTTCAATTTCACCCAGGCGGACATAATAAGTTATTTGAGAAGAAGTAGGCATGGCAGTGTACGAACAATATCCTCGATAATGAAATCTGAAACACTGCAGAAACTAAAACTTGGTTAGTCGTTGAACTTTAACAAATCAAAACTCCAGCATTACAACAACTACAAAAAAAAAAAAAAAAAAAAAGGATAAAAAATCTTGAACTTGAACATCATGTAGATGTGGGATAGTAGAGTTTATAAATCTTTTTCTATTCAATGCATGACATGGTAATGCAAAAACATTTTTATATCTCTCTGTATAATACAAATGTATATGAATACCCAAGTTTTTTATTTAAAAAAAAAAAAAAAAATCCCTTGTCTCTAGTCTCTGCGCTTAAAGGGCAATTGCAGCTTTCAAAGTATATTTCTTGATTCTCAAGCCAAAACTCATGATAGTCCCAGAAATATCCTAGTTAGTAGAGCATGTGAAGAGCTGCACAAGACCTTAAAGCGTATTGCAGCCACCGCTTCCCCGTCAACGGTGGAGACAAAACAATGGTTGCGACCAGGTGAGGCAGCGGAGGAGAAAAGAAGAAAGGGATTTCCAACGGGTTTAGACGGAGCAGCGGTAAAGAAGATCAACCGCTTCCGCCCCAACGGCACCATCGCCGCCGCCGCCGCCATTTATCTCCACGGTTCACTCACATGAGCGATTTCACATTTGCGAATTATATGTTGCGTTTAATTTAGTTGGCCTCTCTAATGGATTTGGGCCTTTTCGACCAAATCTTCATATTCAACTATATTTTTCCCTTTTCTTTTGTAGCCCAAAATAAAATATGCTTTTCGACCACAATCACACTGCGACTTTTTAAGAAAATTAAAAATAAAATAAAATCAATTACTGTACAAGAATGGGTTTTCTAATTGTAAGTTTGAATTCCCATCATCATTTAATAACTCATAATCAAACTAAAATAAAAAATCATTTGCAATTTAAATGTTTGGAAGATAAATCTGGGCTTTAATTTAAAAAAATTGGGTGGTTCAGATTTAATATTTTGATTTTTTATTTGGGAAGGTCTTGAGTTAAGCAGGTCTAAACGATTTAGGCGGGTTTTATCCATTAACCCAAGCTCAAACCCATATAATATACCCTAATTGGGATTAATAAACCCTATTTGGGATGGGTCAATCCATTAGGGTAGGATAAAATCCGCCTAAACCGTTTAGGCCTGCCTAACGCAAGTTTTTGCCTTTTTATTTTTACTTTATTTAAATTGTTTAATTGTAATTATCATTTTTCTTATTTTATCTTTTCATAACTATATCCTAAATTATCTCCATCATGATCGAGAATCAAATCATCTAAGAAAGGAAATTCATTTTTCATGGATGAATATTTATATTTCTATCTCCAAAAATAATCTATATTCTAATCTATCTCCTTCATCGATTCTCCATCCTCCTACTCGCCCCATTCCTATTTATCTCGCCAGGCATGAGTCTCGCGCTTCCGGTGCTCGCCGCCCTACGCTGTAGCAAGTGCCCCCATGTGTGGCAGCATTGAAGATGAATGTTTTGTTTGCGGCCATTGCGGTGGCGTTGGTTGTCTGTCACTTCGACGTCAATATCATCCCCATCAAAATCTGCACGTAGGAGGAGTCACACCACCACATAGCTCCTCCACCCTTGTCGTGGTTACTGCATGCCATGGAAGACCCGCCTACATCGTCGCTGGAAAGGTTGTGCAAGGAGCGATGCAAGGTTGTGTACACGCTGGCCCGAATCCTAGGATAATATATTGTTTTATTTATCTTTGCTAGTATCTCTATTAAATAAGTGGATAATCTTGGAACTTTTGTTGGATTCTTGCTTCATGGATTGATTAAGTTTCTTATAACGTAGTTGTATATTTTTCATACATAAGTTGCATTATATAAGTCTATACAGGTGCAGTATGTTTATGAAATAACTGAGATTTTTAGAATATAATTATTTAGTATTTTGATGTAAGTTGCATTATATAAGCATGTAGATATGCATTATAAGTCTGTACAGTTGCAGTACGTTTCTGGGATAATTGAGATTTTTAGAATGTAATTATTTATTATTCTAATGTAAGTTGCATTATATAAGCCTGTAAATATGCATTATATAAGTCAGTAAATATGCATTATATAAGCTTGTACAGTTGAAATGTGTCATAGATTGATTGAGGTTTTAGAATATAGTTGTTTATTTTTAGATGTAAGTTGCATCATATAAGCTTCTAAATATGTATTATATAAGCCTGTAAATATGCATTATATAAGTCTATACAGATGCAGTATGTTTCGTGAAATGATTGAGATTTTCATAATATAATTATTTAATTTTCTAATGTAACTTGCATTATATATGCCTGCAAATATGCATTATATAAGCATATACAGTTGCAATATGTCTCATGGATTGATTGAGGTTTTAGAGTATAATTATTTATTTTTCAGATGTAAATTGCATTATACATGCCTGTAAAAATATTATGAATAATGCAATATTTATATTCTATATAATGCAATCAAATATAAAAGATAATGAAATAACAATTTGCTAAATTGATTTATTTAAAATATGATATTACTAAAAATTGGGGTGGGTGATATTTTAAATTAGAAATTTTCCTATTTTTCTAGATATAATGAGTGAAAATTAATTTTAAAAATTAATTTAGGAAAATTTTAATCAAAATTCGAAATTCCTAAAATGTAGGGATAGTGGAACATGAAATTAGAGATTTTTCTATTTTGTAGATATGATGGTGGTGAAAAATTACTAAAATATTCCGTTAATGCATCTTTTATAGGTAGATAATGCAATTTTTTTAATTTTGGTCTTATATTAGATCATAACCGTCTAACACCTAAAATAAGTGTTCCAAATTCATTCTCTTCTCCCATCTAAAGGGTCACTTGTGACTTTAACGCACCCTTTTATATATATATATATATATATATATATATATATATATATATAGAGTTGCGTTCATTTCTGAACTAAGTACTGTGAATGAACAATGAACTAAATATTAACCATAGATTTATATAATCCAGCGGTTAATATGATGACATGTGTCAAGTGAAATATCTTATTTAATTTCATTGAAGGGTATTATAGGTAATGTAGTTTTTTTTAATTTTGGACGGTTTTTTTTTATAGTAACTGAATTTGTAATCATGATTTGATTTATATCATATCTTTCTTTCCATCTTTTTTTTTCGCTAGTTTAATAACTACTTCTATTATTTTTTTTTTCCATAATTCTTCTGTCTCTGAATACGTTCGTTTCTCGTTTCTCTTTTTTTTTTTTTTTTGCGCCATTGTTTTCACGGGAACAATATGAACGACATGCCAGGTATATTTTGTTTTATTTATTCAGTTATTGCGTTTATGTTTCATTGTTTTTTCTTATTTTTATTTTGTATATATTTTTATTTTATATGTCGACCTTATTATTTTTTTTTTCACTTTCGTGGCTTTGTTTCTGTTGGGAAATTTGGCTAAGTTTCCTTTCCCCAGTAGCTACTTGTTTAGATTCTAGTTTTGGTGTTTTGGTGGATCAAATCCTAAGTCCTACCAGCGTCAGTTGTCTCTAGATAGCTCTAGTTCTCAAATGTAAAGTCCTGTTTAGGTCTTTTGAGTTGTAAGTCGCAGCTGATCAAGACTCATGCTGGCACTGTTCACCAGCATGAGAAGTGCTTACCACTGGCTACTGTTCACCAGTTGGGAAAGTCTCATCCGAAGGCGGCTGACAAAGACTCGTGCTGACACTGTTCATCAGCATGAGAAAGAGCTAATGACTGGCTACTGTTCACCAGTTGGGAAGGATTTCACCAGCAGGCGGCTGACAAATCCTACCAGCAGAATACGTGTTCTCACTGACACTATTCACCAGCGGTGAAGCCACCAGTCATGGGAGATTCCAAGAGTTAACATCAGACATATTGGTAGACTTAGATTGTGTCAGCGCAAGTCACCAGCAGAGACTGCCAGCACAAGATCACCAGAATGATCTACCAGTCGGATGTTACCAGCAGAATTCCAGATTCGCTCTCCCA
This sequence comes from Plectranthus barbatus, assembly GCA_026898455.1. Lineage (NCBI taxonomy): Eukaryota > Viridiplantae > Streptophyta > Magnoliopsida > Lamiales > Lamiaceae > Plectranthus > Plectranthus barbatus. The sequence goes on along the minus strand of JAPKLW010000620.1, from coordinate 12,767 downwards.
GAGTCTTAGAGACAAAAAGAAGATTCGTCGAGGAATTAACTGACAGAGTATGACTTTAGGGAGGATACCTTAAAGTCTATCAGTTCAAGACACCAGTTCCGATTCCTCGTACTGACGAATAGTGCCGTTCTGACATAAAGAGATCAATGTCAGATAAAGTGGACAAAAGCATGGCGCTTTCCGGAAATTCCTACATGCCGCCGTCTGAAGGACATGCGAGGACAGAGACCTTTTCCGAATGTGTCCAAACGGCTAGAAGATTTGAATGGGATCCCGCGTCTATAAATACCTGGGATCCATCAACATTCAATACTCTTCTGACTCTTCACCTACCGAAAGACTGCAAATTTATTACGCTCAAGCAAGTAGAAGCAAAACACTTTCGAGGCCTTTCTATAGGCTATCCGTGTGTTGATTTATTCAAACACGAGACTTCAAGCTTCCAGCTTGTAAGTTACTGATCTCTTTGGTGTTCTTTCTCTTCTGAGGAAGTTCACAGCAGCTCTTGTGCCAGCCAGCACTTGAGTTATTACGGGCTTTTGCCGTATTGAGAAGTTACGTTCTTGGGAGAACTAAACACCCAGTGAAGCTGTGGAGGTTGAAGTGACGTGCTCGCACTCCACCAGCTGATCAGAGATGAAGAAGGACAAGGCCGGGAGCGGTTGATCTAGTGAACTGGTGGACGAGGCATTCACCAGCTAGAGATAGATCGTAGGACGCTTGTACCCGATTACTCTTAGTGAATTTCCAGTGCTACGACTGGAGAGTGGACGTAGATCAGTTGATCGAACCACTATAAATCCTTTGTCTTTTATCAGCTTTCTGCATTTCATACTGATTTAAAACCCAGCACCCAAGTGCTGGTGTATATCTGAAAACTGATATAACTGTGCAAACAAGGCTAAAAATATTCTAAGTCTTGAGCTACCAGCTGACCAGCCAGTCGCCAGTCAGCTGAGTACGCAGAGTGCAAGTTGACTTACCAGCTGACAAGGTCCCAGTCAGCTGAGTAACCAGCAGAGTGCAAGAAACGATTAATCACATTTTCCGCTGCCAAGTTATACCCTGATAATCCGGGACCAACAAGTGGTATCAGAGCAGTCGGTTCTTATAGACCGATTGTTTCTGAGTCGCTTAGGACCGAGATCCACGTTTCCTTGCACTCCTTTGTTTGTCTGTTGATTAGCTCAGGTACACGAAGATGAATAATCCGAAGCTACAAGACTACAAGACTGTGAAGCATGACATATGGCGAAAGAGGTCGCTCATTTCTCTGAAGAGCATCCATCCGGAAATGAAAGATGTGCTGGAGAAAGGACCAATCGAGATCACCATGATACAGCACCAGCTAGGAGATCGTCCAGCTGCTGTGATCCCAAAGCCTCAAGGCGAATGGAACGCCGAGGACAGGAAGCGAAATCAGTTGGATTCCATTGCTCACGAGTTGATCCTGGCTTCTCTTCCAGAGTCGCTGATGGAGGAAGCCCTCCAGTTTGACAATGCCAAGGGAGTATGGGATTTTCTTGATAGTCTATGTCAAGAAACTGATCAAATGAAACGCAACAAATTGCAGGTTGCAGTGGACAAGTACGAGTCCTTCCAGATGCTGCCTGGAGAAACCATCAAGGAGATGGAGGCGAGATTCAACGCCATTGTCAGCGAGCTAAAGTCCCTGGACAGGAAGTGCTCAAATGAAGATCTTAATGCCAAGATCCTGTCCAAGATGCCCAAGGAGGACTGGTTCGTGAAGACCACAGCTTTGAAGGAGAAGGACCTGTCCAAGATGACTCCCAAGGAGTTATTTGCTCAGTTGCAGGCACACGAGTGGGATATCCAGATGGTGAACAAGAATGAGGCCATCAGGAACATGGGATCCCCCAGCATCAAAGCTCAAGACGAAGCTTACTTCGTCAAAAAAGACTTCAAATGGAAGCACAAGAAGCCCTTCCATGCTGACAGACCTGCTGCCCAGCACAACCAGTAGAAAGAGATCCCAGCCACATCGGGATCTAACTCAAAAGACAGCGAGAGCTCTATCGCTGACCTTGAGCAACAGATGAAACGACTGGCTGTCCTTCTGGAGAAAGCCAAGTCAAAGCAGGGAGTATCTCTGAGCTCAACTGACGGAAAATTCGTCAAGAGAGCTCCCCGTGCTTGCTACCAGTGCCAATCCCCTGATCATTTAAAGTTTGAATGTCCACAGGTGGACAAAAATGAGCGGGAAAGGCTAAAGAAGCTCTTTGAAGAGCGCGCCTCCAAGGCCGTTGCCAAGGCTATGCTGACCAGGACTGAAGTGCCTGACATACCCGACCATGATGATGGGGAGTATGCGTCAGACGAGGAGTCAGAAGAGGAAGCTCTACTGGCACTCATGGCAGCCTTTGGCGAGGAATCAACTGAAGGAAGTGCTGACAGTGAAGAGGCACTTGCAGCTGATGATCAGGTACAATCATCAGCTTCCCCAATGCATATCATGCCTTCTATCAGTTTAGATGATTCTGAATCGCGTTGCTCCGACTCAGAAGCCGTCACAATAGACATTCTTCAAAAAGAATTTTTAAAATTTTATGAAATAAAGAATGTCTTGGCTGGCGAAAATGCTTCGCTGAAAGATCAAGTTTCTATTTTGACCAAGGAGATTGAAAAATCGAGGTCAGTCAGTGAAGAGCTAGCCACTTTGAAAAAGACTCACTTTGAGTTGCTCCAAAATTTTCAAATTACAAAAACTGAGCGAGATAATTTTCACAATCTCGTTCTGGAGCAAGAAAATAGAATAAATTTTCTAAATAAAGGCTCAAAAGACTTGGAAGCAGCTCTAAGTCATTGGAGAAAGCCTTCTGATAAGTCCGGGTTGGGATTTGAAAAGGATTTGAGCACAAACCAACCCGAACTCACAGCTCAAAAGGGTAAGGGTAAACTGGCAAATGCATCAGCACCAGCTGGTAATGCCTGTCAGTCTCGTGTGGCTGATCAGCATAGGAACCATAAGCCCAGATACATAGGTGAGTCATCAAGACAAAATCCTCAACTGGCAAGATCCTCTGCTGACAGGACGCCAGCATACCCGAAGACGCAGACTAAGCCGAAATATTCTAAGGCAAGGAAGTCAGCGTCAGCTGCCAGTGGAATCCGACAGCCAGCACCAGCTGTCCAGAGATTCCACGCCCAACCTTACAAGTATGCCAGTTGCCAGCATGCTTACAAGGGATCCAAATCTCAGCGGAATACTGAGAGAAGGATATTTCCCGATAGGAGGAACACCTATCGGAGGCCTGAGCCCAATCAAAACCTTTTCTCAAGGGCTGGGAAGGCTAATCATCGTGGTCCACAATTCCAGAGACCACCAAGGCAACACAAGCGGTCGGAAAGAAATTTCCGACACCCTCAGAGGAAGAATACTTCCAGAGGAACCGCACACACAGCCACACCTTCCAAAAACAAATCCATGCATTATTTTAAAAGGAAGGGAAAGGCCACAAGTGATGTCAGCAAGGGTAACACCGAGCTGAAGATTACTAAAGTCTGGATTCCAAAAGGAATGATCCAGAGATCTAACCCTGCAGGACCCGCTGATGATCGGGGACCTAAATAATTTCATTTTCTTGCAGGAACAGGATCATGCAACACAGCTTCAGAGATCGAGCGAGTGGATCATAGATAGTGGTTGCTCGGCTCATATGACTGGTGAGGAGTTCTTATTCTCTCAGCTCACCAAGGTCAGAGGACCTCCAGTTATTTTTGGTGATAACTCCAAGGGCAGAGTTATAAGCAAGGGCTGCATCGAGAAGGATGATGTCAGAATTGTAAATGTATCCCTTGTCACCAATCTGAAGCACAACCTCCTGAGCATCAGTCAGCTGTGCGACAATGGTTATACCATTGTGTTTGACAAATCAGGGTGCCAGATCAAGAATGAAGAGTCTGGCGAGACCAAGCTGAAAGGTGTCAGGAAAGGAGGTCTCTATGTTGTTGACTGGCAAAGCGGGAAGACTGATACATGCTTTGTAGCCACCAGTTCCATGGAAACTAACTGGCTGTGGCACAAAAGGTTAAGTCATCTAAATTTCAAAACTATTAATTATCTAACCAAGCATGATCTTGTAGATGGTCTTCCCAAGGGCGGGTTCAAGAAGGAAGGAATTTGCAAAGCTTGCCAGCAAGGCAAACAAACTAGGAAGTCCTTCAAGAACCAGTCGCCAGTCTGCCCCAGTACCAGTCAGGTACTCGAGTTGTTACACATGGACCTGTTTGGACCAGTAACACCGCAAACCATTGGAGGAAGACGATATTCGCTGGTGGTAGTCGATGACTACTCGCGCTATACCTGGGTAAAGCTTCTCAGAACCAAGGATGAGGTGAAGATCATTCTTCTAGAATTGATCATCCAAGCTCAGAAACAGAGAGAAGCTGTGGTAAAGCGAATTCGATCAGACAATGGGACTGAATTCTGCAACAGTCTGCTGATGAATTTTTGCGCGGAGGCCGGGATCAAACATGAGAAATCTACTCCAAGGCAACCGCAGCAGAATGGACTGGCAGAACGTAGGAACAGGACGCTGAAAGAAGCGGTCCGGTCCATGCTGGCTGAGTCCGGCTTGGGACAGAGTTTCTGGGGAGAAGCGTTGGTGACTGCTTGCTACACTCAGAATAGAAGCGGGATCAACGACAGACTCCAGAAAACTCCCTACGAAGTGTATTTTGGTCGTAAGCCTTCTATAGCTCATCTTCGTGCATTCGGTTCACCATGTTATATCCATAATAATGGGAAGTCGAAGTTAAATGCTTTCTCGCCTAAGGCTGATGAGGGTGTGTTTGTCGGATATGGACATCCCTCTCACAAGGGCTATAGAGTATTTAACAAGACTACCCAGCTTGTGGAAATAACATGCAATGTTGTTTTTGATGAAGCTACTTTAGTGCGCAGGACCTTACGCCAACTGGCTGAAGATGTTCCTGAGGTCGAGGATGTCAACGACCAGTTGGGCAGGAATTCTTCCGATGCTCAACCAACTGGTTCGACTAGACCTATGACTGGATCATCTTCACAACCAGTTCCCTCGGTTGCCCATCAGCAAACCGAGAGGGTCGGTGATGCAAATGACCTTGCTGAGACCTTACACTCAATCTCCCTGAGTGGAACTAGCAAAAATCAAGGGGGAATTCCGACTGGAATCTTTGAGCCAGAAGACAACGATGAATCAGCTGGAATGGAGGTATCAGCTGATACTGACAACGTTGGTGAAGGTTCGGGAAGTCAGTCAGACAGAGAAGCTGATGAAGAAGTTCCAACTGGTGATCAACAACCAGTTGTAGTTCCAGTTCCGACTGGTGATGTTCAACCGCCAGTTATTCTTCCAGCTCCGACTGGTGGAAATGTGGAAGCACCAGTCGTCAGGACAGATGAACCTATTTCACAGCCGGCACCAGCAGTCGCTGGTCCTCCCAAATGGCTGAGGGATCACCCATCCGATGCTATTCTCGGTGATCCGGAAGGTTCAGTCCAGACTCGCCACGGCAGTGCGCTCCTAAGTTGTTTTATTTCTCAAATGGAACCTACTTCCATAGGAGTGGCGCTCGAATCTGTCGATTGGATCAATGCCATGCAAGAAGAGCTTGCTGAATTCACTCGCAATAATGTTTGGGACTTGGTGGAGAGACCGTCACATCAGTCAGTGATTGGCACCAAATGGGTCTTCAAGAACAAGCGAGATGAGAATGGCACCGTGGTCAGAAACAAAGCTCGTTTAGTCGCCAAAGGTTACAGGCAGTGTGAAGGCATCGACTTTGATGAGACCTTCGCACCAGTTGCAAGAATGGAGGCGATACGGCTGTTCCTTGCTTATGCAGCGTATCACGGCTTCACGGTGTTCCAGATGGACGTGAAGAGCGCCTTCCTGAATGGCGAGCTAAAAGAGGAGGTTTATGTCGAGCAACCTCCAGGCTTTGATATTGGCACCAAGGTGTACAAGCTGAGAAAGGCCCTGTATGGATTGAAACAGGCGCCCAGGGCTTGGTACGAAACGCTGTCACAATTCCTCACCAGCAATGGATTTCGGAAAGGGAAGATTGATAGGACTCTCTTTCTTCTCAAGGATGGTGGTGACATGCTAATGGTGCAGATCTATGTAGATGACATCATATTCGGTTCAAGGAATATAACTCTCTGCGAGAAGTTTTCTCAACTGATGTAGACATCATTTCAGATGAGTATGATGGGCAAATTGACATACTTTCTCGGACTCCAGGTCCAGCAGTCAGCTGATGGAATTTTTATCAGCCAGCGGAAGTATACGAAGGAGTTAATTCAGAAGTATTGCCCAGAGAAAACTAAGTCCCTCAGAATACCTATGAGCACCAGTTGTCAAATATTTCTTGATGAGCAAGGTGAATCAGTTGATCCTACCATCTACCGAGGAATCATTGGATCACTTCTCTATCTCACAGCCAGCAGACCCGACATTTCGTACTCAGTCGGAGTGTGTGCCAGATTTCAAGCCAATCCGAAAAGGTCACACATGGAAGCTGCAAAGAGGATAGTGAAATATCTGAAGGGAACTGAATCTCTTGGAATATGGTATCCCAGGAATGATGAGCTTACACTCATTGGATATTCAGATTCAGACTTCGCTGGATGCCGTATTGACCGAAAGAGTACCAGTGGTACGTGTCAGTTTCTAGGACACAAGCTAATCAGCTGGTTTAGCAAGAAGCAGCACTCAGTTGCTACTTCTACCACTGAGGCTGAGTATGTTGCCGCTGCCAGTTGCTGTGCTCAAGTTATTTGGATCAAGCAACAACTGGAGGATTATGAGGTGGACACTGGCTGTGTACCCATCTATTGCGACAACAACAGCGCTATGTGCATCACGAAGAATCCGGTTCACCATTCTAGAACCAAGCACATAGATATTCGACATCACTTCATTCGTGATCATGTCGAAAAGAAGGATGTCAGCGTGGACTACATCAGAACTGAAGATCAACTGGCTGACATCTTCACTAAACCCCTTCCAGAAGCAAGATTCAAGGAGTTGTGCATCAAACTCGGTCTTATGGAGATTGATGTGAGCCCCAATGATGAGGAAGAATGAGTCCCAACTCTCATTCTGTTCTTGACCTTCTGAAGGACGCTGATTATGACTAAGTCCAAGCTCTTAGTTATTTTTATTTAAGTGATATCTCAAGATCACTGATGGCTCCTACTGGCGGAATGTATCCCTTAATTGTCTAAGGAAATGAGTCCCAGCTCTCATTTCAAGTTGCCAGCACAAACCATTAGTTGAAGCGAAATTGGGTCCCAGCTCCCAATTTCAAGCGATGATGAGGAGTGGATTTCTTGAAGAGAAGATTATGCGGATTAAATTGAGTCTCAGCTCTCAATTTTCTATCTTTCAAGTTGTCAGCAGACAACTGGTGGTATATCCACGACTGGTGAAAATTGAGTCCCAGCTCTCAATTTATCCAAGTACTCGAGTGCCAGTCGTAAGTATCAGTTGCCAACTGATAATGAGGCCAACCAGTTAGGGGGAAGTGTTCTACTGGCACATGCTACTGATGACCAGTCATGCCAGCTGTCTCAGAAAAGGCGGGATTGTTCAAATCCGACTAGCGTGTACATCTCTCAGAATTTAATGCGGCATTTAATGCCACATTTAATGTGCACAGTGTCTGCGCAGTCCGACGCTTGGTTGACACCAATCGCTGCGTGCCACGTCAGCTCCACGGCGTAGCCCACGTCAGCACGACCGCGCACGTCGCACAGGGAACCGGGCCTGCTGATGACCGTCGATCCTCGCTTGCTGAGCGTTGATTCTGGACGTCTGATCCTGCATGGCCCGAGTATAAATACCCGATCACTTCCTTCGGGTTAACCTTTATGTTTCCCTACTTTCAGAACCCTACTTTCAAAATTCTCTCATCTTCCCTTGAGATTTTCTGAAACTTGAACCTTTCTGAAGTCATGGCATCATCTTCTCGACCTACAGCTGATAACCCTCCATCTACATCTACATCATCCTCGTCTGGTTCACCAGACCTACCAGTAGCTGAAGCTCATATGCCTACGTATACTGGCATAGTGAAGATCGAAGATATCGATTACACATATCCATTCGCCCGACTGGTTCAGTTGAACAGGCCGGCGACCAGGCGACAGCTCTCAAACGCGCAGATTAGGGCTGCTCAGGTCCAGAAAGAGAAAATTTTGAATGAGAAACTGGCCGTGAAAAATTTCGGGGAGGAGCTGATGGAGATGGTCGACCGCGAGCAGCTCCGCCAGTACTTGACGGCGACACCCGAAACTTTCCATCCCCACATGGTAGCCGAGTTCTACGCTCGGGCCGTGATAGCTGACGACAGGAAGTCTTTCACAACTTCCGTTTTCGGCCACCTGATCACCGTCACCGCCGAATACCTCGCCAATCTCTTCGGTCTGAGGAATGAAGGAGAGGAAGTGGCCACGTATCATCAGGATGATACGGTGGAATTCAGGAGGCGGTGGGTGCAGTGGAAGAAGCCAGAGGTCACCGTCTTCCGGACTGGCATGAGGAAGTCAGAAATGGAGGAGTACTGGCAAATGGTGTGCGACATTGTAGTTCGCATGCTACAATGTGAAGTCAGCTCCTACGCCGAGCTTAGCTTGCGCAAGTTCTCGGTGATGTGTGCCCTGGTGGATGGAGTTCAGGGCAACTGGGCCGAATTTTTCTTTGGCAGGTTGCTAGAGAATGTAGACAGGAACACCTCTGTTCCGACTGAAGGGAAATTTGCCCACGCAGTCTCGTTCGGGCTGAGGATCAGCCACATCCTGGAGATGGAATTGGGTGATGGCGTGGATCAGGGGGAACAGCTGGTTGGTTCCGACTTCATACCAGCCACGAAGGTGAAGCTGCCTCACCCAGATTACAAGAAGCCGCGAAGGCTGAAAGGGAAGTCAGCAGTGGACCCTGCTGAGGCCGTTTCTGAGGAAGACTCAGAAGACCTGGGGGAGCAAGTGCCAGCTGTGGCTCTCCCACTGACTGATGAGGCTAGGGCTCAGTTGAAGAGGAAGCTGGAGACGGAGTCTCTCTTCGACACCATGGAAGGCGCGGTGGCTGCGGCGACTGGTATCCACCCACGGGACGTTCAACTGGTACCAGTCACCAAGAAGCCATCCCACAAGAAGCCTAAGACTTCCCAGCACCAGCAGCCACCGTCAGCTGTTGCATATGACCCTGAGTCTGGGAAGATCTCCATCCCAGTCAAGAAGTCCATTCTGGGACTGACTGAGGAAGAGACGCTGGAGAGGATGACCCGGAAGAGGAAGAGGGTTCAGACCAGAGCTCAGAAACTGGTCGAGCAAGCAAAGAAGGAGCAGCAAGCCTCCATAGTAAGGAAGAAACAGGCCCAGGCAAGGTTGAAGGCCTTGGCCGACCAGCGAAGAAGAGAGGCTGAACTGGCAGCCCGCGATGAAGCCTTTGCACAGGTGCAGGCTGAGCATGAGGCCAGACGTCAGGCGCAACTGGCGGAGCAGGTGCGCCAGGTGGCCAAGGGCAAATGGGAAGTTGCCCCAACTACAAGTGCAAGGCCACCAGCACCAGCTCCAGGCCAGATCTTATCAGACGAATCATTCACGCGCCTGATGGTCATGGGTGCTGAAGAGGATGTACTATCCCTTGTGGATAAGTACCAAGAGGAGGAGGTCGCTGAAGTCCCTCCACCCGCGCAAGGGGGTGGTGGAGGTGAAGAAGACCCACTGGCCGCGCAAGGGGGTGCCAGTGGAGGAGAAGAAGTGCGGGCGACCACCCCGGTAAAACTGGCGAGCTTCTCGGATGTCAGTTCTGAATCCGAGGATGCAGAGGAGCCAAGGGCTGAGGAGCCAGAGCAGGAGCCAGCTGAGGAGGTGACACATTACTCCATGGTGCAGAGGATGGAGCCAAGGGATCTGTTCCCAGACATTGATGATAAGGCTCGTCGTCCTGCCAGTCGCCCCCGATCTACAGATGCCTCGACATCAACTTCCGGGCAACCAGCAGCATCCTCTACATCACCAGCTAGGCGTGCACGTACTGAAAGGCGACCTTACATGCTCTGCATCCAAGAGCATCAACTGATTGATGAGGATGCCTTCCAGTCGCTAGTGACAGGGGTACACCGGTGGGAGCACCGCGGGGACATGGCGTTTCTAAATTCACGAGTGCCTGAGCCTTCAGCATTCAACATCATCCCCTTCAGCGGACTCCCCCACCAGTCAGTATATGCCTCAAGGATCTTTGACTGGTGCCTGCCCCTGCAGCCAGTGGAATACTACAATTCCACCCTCTACGAGTATGCTGAAAACATCACGGCTGAGGTGGAGAATGCCGTCAATGACGAAATGATATCCAGCTACAGTAGACTCTGGAGGGTGGATCCGGAACTATGTCTGGAGTTCCGGAGGTGGCGGATTTTTGACCGATGCCAGCGCCTGCTGACAGTGGAGAAGCGGGCGGTCCTTTATGCCAGGCTGGGTCTTGGCTACTGGAGAGCGGAGGAGGAGTGGGCTAATGCTTTCATGGGCACTGATCCTGAATGCCCCCAGCAGTTGTCTACAAGGAGGATCAAGCGTCGCTTGCTGAAAATCGCTGAGTATAGGCAGCTGACTGGAAGCTCCGGCCTCCCGCCACTGAAAAAGGTCAAGTTACCTTTTCTCCAGTTTCGAGTCACCAGTCGGGGGTACCAGCTGACGTACGCGCTCCGTTGCCTCAAAGTGCTGGTTACCCTCCCGAGGATCCCTCCCTACCATGCTAAATTGTTCGACATGGCTGCCTGCGCTCTGCTGGTAGATCACTTAGTAGAGGAGGATCCCTCTCGTGGTTCGTGGCTGACCCTTGCCGTCCCTCCTGTTCCTATTGTCTCGGGCGATCTCGTCCCTGATTCTATGGACTGGCAAGTGGTGGATTTCACAGCCCCACCCATTTTTGAACAAGTCCAGCCAGCTCCAGCAGCAGTGCCAGTAGTGGAGCCAGCAGCTGATGTCCAAGTAGTGGAGCCAGCAGCTGATGTACCAGTAGAGGAGTCAGCAGCAGCTGATGTACCAGCGGAGGAACCAGCAGCAGCTGCAGTGCCAGCGGAGGAGCCAGCCCCGATGGAAGAATCAGCTGTATTTGAACCAGCAGCGGCTCCTTCCGCAACTGATGTGCCCTCCTCTTCCATTGAAGTCTCAGCAATGCCAATCTCCGAGATCCATCCCCCTGCGCAGCTTCTTGCACTCATTGATGCCAGGATGGACCAGCGCTTCGCCAGCTTCCAAACTGAAATTGCTCAACAGATGGAGTCTGTCACCGCTGGAGTGTCCTCCTTTTTGGTGCGGATCCAAGAGGGGGAAAGTGCGCGAGCACGTGCTGAGGCTGAGAGAGCCCGTCTTGCTGAAGAGGAGAGGAGGATTGCTGCTGAGGAAAGGGAGAAGAGCAGACAAGATATGGCAGCGCTCACTGAGATCCTGAGGTCGCTCACAAGCAGAACTCAATCACCAGGATCATCTTCTCAGCCATAGTCTAGCTTCTTCATTTTGTTGTAAGTATTTGTATCTCTAGACTAGTCAGTTATCCTTCCTGTACATGTAATGCTACATCATTAAATGGATTGATTACTGACAAGTTGATGACAATTCCTCATTGTCCAACAAATTGTCTAAGTATTTACTTACCAGCTGAACTTACACTTCCAGTGTAATCAGCACCAGCACTCGTATCACACACTTTAAATCTTTTTGCTCTGATCTCAATTTTCATATTTTAAACGAGCAATATCTCTCCTGGTTTGAGGGGGAAGATTTTAGTTAGAGCTGATGTGAGGAAGTGGTTTCATGGGTTTAGATCTGATAGGTTTATTTTGTAAAACCCTGAAATACTTTGTAACTTTCCTCATCAGCTGAGTGCTCGCTGGTTAGGCTTTGATCGCACCAAAAAGGGGGAAATTGTTGGGAAATTTGGCTAAGTTTCCTCTCCCCAGTAGCTACTTGTTTAGATTCTAGTTTGGTGTTTTGGTGGATCAAATCCTAAGTCCTACCAGCGTCAGTTGTCTCTAGATAGCTCTAGATCTCAAATGTAAAGTCCTGTTTAGGTCTTTTGAGTTGTAAGTCGCAGCTGATCAAGACTCATGCTGGCTACTGTTCACCAGCATGAGATGTACTTACCAGTTGAGAAAAGTCTCACCAGCAAGCGACTGACAAGACTCGTGCTGACACTGTTCATCAGCATGAGAAGAGCTAATGACTGGCTACTGTTCACCAGTTGGGAAGGTTTTCATCAGCAGGGAGCTGACAAACCTTATCAGCAGA
>JAPKLW010000619.1:394658-420208 GCA_026898455.1 Plectranthus barbatus | reverse complement strand
TTTTACAAATAGGTCCTAAGGGAGATTTTAGGAATAATTTCCCAACATTTTTGTTCTCGTGGCCTTCTCATTTTTGGATCTTTTTTTCACCACGAGAATATCCATGGTTAGATTTGATAGGGAAAATCATGTTATAGATTTATATCTATTTTTTGTATTTTCTATTTTTTTAATCTGTAAAATTAAAGAAACTGAGATCCGGAAGAACATGAAGAACACAGTTCAGATCCGACGATAGACTCAGCCCAGCAGCAGGTGGCGGCGTCCGCGCCGGCAGGCGGTGGCAGGTGGCGGCAGCGAGTAGAAACCTAGGGTTTCTGCCTGTAGCTGGGCCGCACCTATTTTTGGCTACTGCACGCATTTCCGGCAAGCTTGGAACGTCCGGCAGGTGAAGGCGACTAGGAGGAGACGGTGGTAAGGCTGGGAGCAGGTGCAAACTAGCGGCGGTGCACGGGTTTTCCCATCGCACCCGCGCGTACACGGTTTGTGTGCTCCCTTCTCTTGCGCGACTCCTCGCTTGCCAACTCCCGGTCGACGGCGCTTCTACGTTTGACGGTTACCGGTGAAGCAGCAGAGCTGCAGGCAAAAAGCGGGTGGCGATGTTGAACGGCATCGTGGATGAAGAGGACGACGATGATGGTGGTTACGCACAGAGGCAAAGGCCGCGCGCGTCTTGCGTTCGGTGATGGAGATGCTGCGCAGCCTGAGCTACAATTTCTTACCTCTGTGCGTTCCAGAATGCTCGCTGGCGTTGTGGGTGGCCTACGACGGTGACTGGAGGCGGCTGCTGGCAGCGACCGAGGGCTGTTGCGAGTCCTCTGGTGGTGGCGGCGCCGGAAAATGGCAGTTGCTGCTGATGGGTGGTGGCTAGGGTTTCCTAGCTAGTGTTTTTGCTGCCCGGGCCATAGCTCGGGCCATCGGCCAGAGGTGGCCCGCAGTCTAAAAATTAAGGTTTTTCTGTCCTGTTTGGGCCTAAAACCCTAATTGCAGCCCAGCTGCTGATTTCCCAGCCCGATTCAGATTTCAAGTCCGACGGAGGCCCAATTTGAAGATCTGTATTGGAATTAAATCTTGTAATAGTTAGATTTAATTTATTTCCTTGTAATCGCATCTGAGGGGCCACGAGAATTTTATTTATTTATTTATTTCATTATTGTACTGATGTGATTTATTATGTGCCCACTAGTAAATAATAGGAAAGCATGCTTACTTGCTTTATTTATTTACTAATTAAGCATGTTATAATTATTTAATTATTGAGCATGCTTTATGTGATTTATTTTATGTTTAAATTGTGTCTATAAATTTCGGAATCATATTAATTTATGATAGAATTTTAAATGTGACAGAATTTATGTGACATAAAATAATGTGTGCGCATGAAACCTTTAGAATTAAAATACTAAGATGGATTTTGGTTATTTCCAAACTAAAATCGTTAGACCTCCACAAACAAGGCCTCTCATTAGAAGTAAGACATTTCGAAGCGTAAACGTCTGCTGAAGCAGCTTGCGTTAGCAATAAATTACAAGTTCTAATGCGATGAGGTTTCTAAATATAACATTTAGTTTAAGATGACAAGTGGGAGCCTCTAAGCAAACGTCTGCTGAAGCGGCTTGCATTGAGACAACTTTCACTGATCTCTAAGATTAATCTAAATGAGATAACGAAGGGTGTAAAAGGCATGTGGTATGGGTCGAGTACGTATGCCAAATTGCCTTTTAACATCCGGAGTTAGGATTGTGGTTATTTGGCTTAGATGTTGCCTGGGGTATAACTCATGAATGATGTCCCTGCTCCGGATAGGTGAACATGGTCTTACGATCTCCAATATTAATTTCTTTTGCCGGCGGATACCTGGCATGAAGAGAAATTAAAGGACCTATTATGGTTTGGTTGAGCATTTGTCGTAAAAGTCTACTGAAGCAGCTTGTGGTAGATTAGCTTGGGCAATTGGAGGAAACAAATTGCAGGTCTGGTTGAGCATTTGTCGTAAACGTCTACTGAAGCAGCTTGCGGTAGATTAGCTTGGGCAATTGGAGGAAACAAATTGCATGGTTTTATCTAAAGGTCCCATGCATATTTGTTTCAATCGTTCGTAGTATGAGTTACTTTAATCCGCTTATTTGTTTTTCAGATATGTCTATTATTGCATCGCTTGTTAATTCAATTGTACACAATTTCATGTCTGGTCCGAATTTTCCAGGATGGAAAAGTGACATTGACAAACTTTTGGATTCATTTGGACATTTGTTTGTTCTGTTAACTCGCTGTCCGAGTCTGTTGACCGATGCATCTTTTGATGAAGAGCGTGCACAGTATCACATGTGGATGTGGTCAAATGGCATGGCCAGACAATACATCTTCGGTGGTATGTCAGATGCACTGCGTCCTTGTTATAGTGATGTATGGTATGCGCGTGATATTATGCGATGTCTTGATGTAGCATATTACAGGCTCGATGGACATGCTAGATCCATTCTTATCAAGCGCATTGTAAGACAGAAAATGGGTCAGGGCTGTTCAGTGCGTGAACATGTGGAATCACTCATCCAGCTCATCGATGAGTATACATTAATGGGTGGTCAAATTGACAATGATATCAAAATTGACTTGATACTCAACACGCTGTCGAAGTCATTCGATGACTTCAGAATTTCTGTTGAGAAAAACAAGAGTGGTTTACTGTTCACAGACTGCTTAAGGATCTTGTGTCAGCAGAAGCTTCTTCGGTCTTTTCTGTGAGTTGCTCTGATTTACTTCCGAGAAAGAAGAGTGATGTTCGAGAAAACAGGAATGAAGGAAGCAGTGGGAACAGTTTTGCATTGTCAAGTCTTTCTAAATCTCTTGCTAAGAGTTCTTCTAAGTCACGTCGTAATGACGTAAAGCTGAAGAATGGTAAAGGAGGGAGAAACAAAGGAAAGAAAGAAAGCAAGAAAGACAAATGTTTCAAGTGTGGCAAGAAGGGTCACTAGAAAGTAAATTGTCCAAGTTTGTTAACTAAGGGAAAAGGTACGTCATCTTTTGCATTGGTTGTTGAAATATGTTTAGTATCGGTTTTCTACTCCTTAGTGGGTAGTGGTAACTGAGGCCACTAATCATGTTTGCTACACTTTGCAGGGATTCAAGCTGATGATAAGGCTTGAAGATGGCGGGATTACCATCTCCAAGATTGATGCTTGAAGTTGTTACTTCAGCTGATGGAGATTTTACTTTATGTTAAACAATGTTTCAGTTTTGAAGAGTTGTTTTGTATAAAACTTATTTCCATTTATGTTACTGTGGATTATCAATTATTCATGATAGAGTTATTCTGTCATAATAAATAATAGTGTTTTCCATTATGTTTAAATGGATGTTTCTCTTCAATACTTGTTTACATAAACCAACTGTGATATTTGGCATATTAAAGAATCTCACTAGAGATAAAGTTACATCAGTCTTAGTAGTTTGTAAGTAATTCGTGGGATTATGGATATTATCCAGGTATTCCTAAGAATGGTACTTATAAGCACTACTTAGAGGAATAAGATGATTACCAGGCCTTTTAATAGGCGATTGTATCTCTAGAATTTATTTCGTGTTTGCTCTGTGTTGAGTCTACTTTCGCAGTAGCCTTAAATAGGCATTGATACTGTATCACTTAAGATATGGATATGTTTATCTAATTCACTACAAGTCTTAGTCTCTTGCTTTAGTTAAGAGCGTTTAAGACTAAGATATAGAAAAAGTTAAACAAGATCGTAAAAATATTATGGTTCATTCATAATGGTGTGTATCTCAAGTGATGTGTTTTACAGTATCTAGCAGAGCAAGGGATTCTATCCCAGTTGACTACACCTGTTACCCCTAAAAGGAATGGTGTAGGCAGAACGAACGAGATAAGATTCTTTAAAATTGATAAGCTATGCCAGCTTTGCCATTTTTCATTTTTGGGAAGTGTGCCAAAAGCAGTAGTTTGTCTGCTTAATCCATTGTCTTCTAAATCAGTTCTTAATACCCTAGTAGATCTTGACTTTTTCAAGAAGCAATGACGGGTAGTTCAACTTTTAAGCAGTTAATGGAAGCTGATTGGTTGGAAGAAAGATTTTTAGCTAATACTGCTTTGTGGGCAATCTCAGGTAAACGAAAAAGGTTGTTTCTTTATGTATCCTAAATACAAGTAAGTTGTATAGGATGAATCCACAAATCAAAATGTGAGATTGTTCTCCAATTATTTGGAGAAGACGATTCAAATCCATCAAGAAATACCACGTGGCATATTGAGCATACCTTGCTAGGTATGGTCCAAATTGCACGGAGGAAGTAAACCAAAAATTAAAGCACCAATAACTGACATAATAAAAGGGGCATCGTTGCAGTGGAAGGTTGCCTTAACAGGCATTACAATACTGGTTCGTAGGAAACATTCTTTCGACTTATTTCCAGTTTATGAACAACGTTGTACTATTCCCTGTATACACAACGAAGCTGTTAAGACAAAGATGCAGTTTCATGACGTTAAGTCATTGATTCAGAAATGAATCATTAATAGTTATTGATCTATATCAGGATCAGTGTTGCCAAGTAGCTTTCCAGCTATAGGCAATTGATTGATATACAGGTAAAGAAATGCTCGAATGGTAACCTAGTATATTTCAAAAGTCTAGGTTTGTGAGCAAGGTATGTTTCAAAAAAAGGCCTTCTCACTGGTTGCAACTATTAAATCCATTCGACTTCTTTTATCCATAACAGCACATATGAACCTAAGCATCCGGAAGATAGATGTCAGCATCCATGTTTTCACAAACGGGTACCTTAATAAAAGGTGATGACATCTATATGCAACAACCAGATAAGTAATTTCCAGTAAGATGAGCAGCATCTTGTCTAGAAGCCAAGGAAGTTCAAGTATGAACTTAAAGGAGCTTCAAGTTCATGAAACAGACGTTATGATATTGTATATCGAAAATGAGAGCTTCATGTACCATTTATGTGTCAGCGGAACTGTGGTTTTTCTTGCACATTATGTAGATGATATTTTCACATTCGGAAATGGTGGGGAGATATTGTCAGGCTTAAAGAGATGGTTATCCGAACAGTTTCAGAAGTAGGTCATATGAGATACTGGAACATCCTTTGGATTAAAGTCTTGTGTTCCCACAAGAAAGGATGTTTAGGCTTCTCAAGTTGCTTAAATTGGTTCTGTGGTGACACGTTTCATGCCATGAAAGGATTATTGTCTTTCTATATGGCAATGAACGAAGTCAAATATTTGTAATGTTATAGGCATGGTAAACAAATATCAATTCAACTATAGACAGACACATTGGTTTATAAATATGCCCTGTGGGTTGAATGGCATTGGATATCCAGGAGGATAATAAGTAAGGAAATCGACCTCTAACTATGAGTTGGCCTTGGAGGAGGAGTTATAGGAATCTAATGCAGAAGTGTGTTGTAAATTCTGGTATGAAGATTGAGTGTGTGACCGCTTCATTAGCTTTGCAAGAAGAAGTATAACTCAGGTGTTGTCCTCTAGAGGTGTGTGTTCTGAGTTTGCTTAATAGAATCACAAGGTACTGTTGTCAGGCTGGTGCAATGACAAACTCAAGGGAACCCAAGACTCACAAGGTGGTGAAACACATAGAATATGTAGTACCACATCATACGAGAAATCGTGATAAGAGGCGAAGTGTATAAAATGGGAGTGATTGACATGAAGGCCTAGCAGATTTATTTACACGGTGTCTGCCTCAGAAGACTTATGAGGGTCACGCTCATAGTCTGGATCTGAAGGTATAATCGATCACTAGATGATAAACGTGTAAATAAGCTTGGTCCGATATAGACACACTTCATACTCTGATAAAGCAATGGTATTAAGCTTTGAGTATAAGTGGTAAATTGTTGGGATTGTATTCTAAAAGCATTTATGATTAAATATGTTCGTTTGATACACTGGTCTTCATAAATGTGCTACATATCTGATATAACAAACATACGATACGAACTATGATATCCTATTATCTCGTCTATAGGGATGATCATATGGTGTGTAGGAGATCACAGAGGATCATATGAATCGTTTGACCTAGCGAGATAGAAATAGTATCACAGCTGAGACAGTCCCTGGATAGGCTGTAGGTTTAGGCTGCGGCACATCAGTTTATAAGTGAGCTTATCCTAGCTACTTGATGTGTCGGTACATCTTTATGTATTGATGGGATCAACAGTGAGATGTGTCATTCTAATTGACATATGAATGAGCGAGATCTCAAGATACTTGTTATGATCTTAAGCCTAATGGAAGGCTAAGGGGCATACATAAGTTGACCACACTTTGACTTGCTATGGTGGCGAGTCTTTCATGTACTCTTATACCTGCATCTTGGGTGTGGCGGTTTGTGTGTGGCTTTCTTAGGCCGGACATGTAGGTAATCATATCCGTTTTAGGATGGGGACATTCCCTGAGGAGCTCACAAGGAACATAATGATGGGTTTTGTATACTGAAAGCATTTATTATAATGAGTATACAACGGTTTATTTCTCCTATCTGTTAACAATCTTACATGTATGACCAATGGTATCCTCTTGTCTCACCGATAGGGACGATCATATGGCATGTTGTAGATCGCAGAAGACAGTATGATCACTTGACCTAGTGAGACATAAACCTGATCACAGTCGAGACAACGTAAGAGGATACGTCTGTCCGGATGGTTGCGGCATTGTCGGAATAAGTAGTCTGTCTTGGTTACTTGACATGCTGGTACGCAGAGGTGGCGTATTGATGGACCGCAGTGAGATGTATTTGTTTGTCTGACATCAGCGAATACAAGATCTCGTTATATTGATTGAGTCCAAACCCTAACGAAGGTTCAGGGGTTTGCACGGGTTGACTGTTGCTTTGACTTGCCATGGTGGAGAGCCTAAGTAACGTGCTCGTATATCCGCATCTTGGGTAATAGCAATTCGTGTAGTACCGCCTGAGACTGGGTTTAGGTAACCATATCCGAGTAATAGGATGGGGACATTCTCTGAGGAGCTCAATAACATTCATCGTGTCAAAGTCCTGCAGGCTGATTAAGTTCAGGCACGAGTGATAAGGATTGAGTGGTACTACTCAGGAGTAATAAGATATTAATTAATTGTAGTTAGAGCTTATCAGAGGCTCCGATTAATTAATGAATGTCCGGTAACCTTAAATATGGGGATTCTCAATTAAAGCAGCCCGTTCTCATAACGTGGTAATAAAGGGGTAGGTCAGTATTAATTCTGTGGTAAAAAAGAATAAATATTAATTAATTAATTGTGTCCTGGGTTGTGGACATGGGAATTAATTAATTTATAGGCTCACTTTATTATTTGCATTAGGTCCCAGGTCTGGCCCAAATAAATATGCTGAATTGAGCCCAGGAGCCCATTATGGTTTACAACCCTAGGTTTATAAATAGACAGCTCTCTCTCATAAGTTGTAACACAGTTGAAACACACTAAACCTAGGAGAGAGAGAGAGGGGCACCGTTCTTATCAGAGAAAGGAGGAGAATTTCGATTCTGGTCCTGATCAAACCACAGATCTACGGAGTCCTCACCAGTAGTAGATCTGAATAGCATTGGGATACAGATCTGAAGACCTGATCTGGAGTACGGAAATCCTATTTCTTTTCTTTCTTTATTTTCGAATTTATCTAGAAATTAGATTGCTAATTTCTACTTCCGCAGATAAAATCGAATTGCGTGTTTGAATTGAAGTTGGAAATTCAAACGCAAAAGATCGGATCAGACTCGACGGAATTACGGTAATTCTCAATCAACAATCTGAGTATTAAATTCATAGGAGCACGCTTGGGTTTATTGTATATTTAATTATGCACAATACCCATAAATTTATCCGGTTCTAATTTATTTTGGTGATTCGGTTCACGGGAAAACCCTACACATTATGCTAAACCCTGCAGGTTGAGTTATTTAATTCAGGAATAAGTGAAATGGAGTGAGTGGTACTACTCAGGAAATAAGATATTAATTAATTATGGCTAATTGTCATAAGCCAAATTAATTAATGAATGTCTGGAACCTTAAATATGTGGATCATTCATGTTTAATGCAACCCGTTCTAAATTACATGGTAATAAAGTGGTGAGTCAGCATTGTTACCGTGGTGAAGGTTAAAACAATGTTTTATTAATTAATTATGTTCTGGGTTGGACATGGAATTAATTAATAAAGAGGGCCCACTTTATTATTTGCATTTGGTCCCTGGTCTGGCCCACATGATGCTCAGAGCCCATTAGGGTTAGGGTTTTGTAAACCCTAGCACTATAAAAGCCCCCTCTCTATTAGATCTACACACACAATACACACAACTATGTGAGAAGAGAGAGAGAGGGGTGATGACTGTTTCATTGGGAGAAAGTGATCGATTCCTCAGGATCTCTGATTTAACTCGGTAGCGTATCCTCACCAGATTTCTAAGGAGCAAGGGAACAAATCATAAGATCAGATCTGTTGGAACAAGATAGCTTTGATCGATCCCACATCCAGATCTACTCCTTTGTCATTGTCTCTGATCTAGATCTGTAGATCAGTCGTTGGAGTTCAGGTATTCCGTAGATCCATCACTTGCAATTAAATATTAGGAGCATGCATAGGGTTTATTCAATCTGATTTGTTTTGATATCCTATGAATGATCCAAACTGCTAAAGAAATAAATGACAACTCACGTTGTCTATTGTAGACTCAAATCCTACAATTGGATGCTGAGTCCTAGCTCTTAGCAGATCCTAAGTGATTTTTTTGCAATAAATAGTTTAAGGCAAAAGAATGCTGAATCCAAGCTCTCAGCAATTGCTAACAAGTATAGTATTACAGCAAGTGGATCAGACGTCTGCTAGCGCGTGAATGCTGAGTCCAAGCTCTTAGCATTTCGTCGGAATGCTATGCTATAGTTCTCTAGCAAGTGGTACAGACGGTTGCTAAGAAATGTTTGCTGAGTACAAGCTCTCAGCAGACAATATGAAAATGCTATGATGAGATTTTTGGATGCTAGGATCCTGATGCTGAATCCAAGCAGACTATTTGAGTGCTAAGGATTTCTAAGTTAGTAGTTTACTGAGTCCAAGCTCCCAGCAATCTTCGACTCTCCTAGAAGTCAAAGTGGGAAGGATTTGAATATGAATTGATGTGTCCGACACGCTGAATTTAATGCGTGCAACTGGTTGCGCCAAATCAGGAGTCGACACGTCATAAGTACTCGAGTGTTTTGGGCGTGGGTAACCATACGAAGAGTCTTGTTAATTCTGAACCGTCGATTGGATCTGAAGCGGTGCTCCCCCAACCTTCAGATCTAGCATTCAGAAGGTATATTAACCATACTTTGTTCATTTTGCAAACCTTCTTAAATCTGAATATTTGAATCCCTAGCCTTCGTTCTCTCTCTAAATCCCTAAGCTCTCTCTGAAAATATTCCCTTAATTCTTCAAAATATCTGCTAATCCCGAATCTCCCCAACAATCTGGATCCTCTACACACTCCGATGCTTCCGATTCTTCTACTGAATCCGAAATCCCCATCCATTCCCTCACTGTCGATGTGATCCTCAACAAAAGACGGGCTCCTGACTTCACCGGGATAGTCAAGAAGGAATATGTGGAAGATGATATCCCGTACGATCAACTCGTTATGCTAGCCAAGAAGAAGGAGACATCCAATCTGTCCAATAATCAGAGGCGCGCTGCACAAATTATGAAAGACCGCATACTCTACACTCCTCTTGCTGCGCTTCAGATTCCAGAATGGATTATAGAAACCCTAGCAAAGGCAGGGGTAGTTCAATACTTGTCAGCAGAACCGCTGTGGTTCCACCCGCACAATGTTTCTGAATTCTACGTGCGTGCCGTCGTAGCTGAGGACAACCAGAAGTCCTTCAAGACTTTGGTGTTTGACACAATTTTGGAAGTGAATGTTGTCATTCTTGCTGCTAAGTTTGAGCTTCCCAACGCCGACGAGCGTATTGCTACTTACAAGGTCAACGATCTAGGGGAAATGGAGAAAAGGTGGACGCAATGGAAGAAGCAAGAATTAAAAAAAGACCAGAAAGGGAAGCCGATCACATTCAAGGTAGCGACCCCAATTAACCAATTCAATGATGATTTCAAGCTCCTTGCTGAGCTGGTAATCAAGATGTTTCAGTATGATGCCGGTTCGTATTCTGAACTATCGGCGAAGAAGTATGCTATCATGATGGCACTGGTTGATGGAATCAAAGGGAATTGGGCGGAATTCTTCTATAGGCGGTGGTTGGAGCATGCCAAGAAGAACCTCAAGATCAAGGAGGAGGGTGTGTTTACCTCCAACGTCAATTTTGGGTTAAAGATAAGCAAGTTCATAGAGATGTTCTTCTATAAGAAGAAGCTTGATAGAGAAGAGAAGCTTCTTCCTACGGACTTCATCCCGCAGACGAGGAAGACACCGGCCCTTACCGATCCTACCCGACCAATCATATTGAAGGGCAAATCCAACGTTGATACCAAGATTCCTACTTCTCCGGAAGAGCCTCATCCATCCGAGTTAGCTTTCCAGAGATTGGAGCACGCAGTTGCTCTAACTCCTGAGGAGATACCAGCAGCCCAGAAAGCTGCTGAGACCGAGAAATGCTTCCAGGATCTTGATGAGATCGAGAAGCTGGGAAATCTCCCGGCAGAGCAAATTGAGGAGATATTTGCTAAGAGGCAAGCTGAGCAACCGGCTCAAGCCTTGGGTCAATTTGCATTCGCAATACCCAAGAGGAAGAGGTCGGACGTCGCCTATCCTGAAAAGAAGCGGACACGCAGAAGGCTTGTCAAGGCTACTGACAAAGAAAAGGCAGAGAAAGAAGCTGCGGAGAAAGAGGCTGCTGAGAAGCAAGCTCAAGACACTCCTCTCTCTTCTAAACCTTTTGAAGTGAGATTACGAGCTGTAAGGAAGTCGAACTTTAATAGGAAAGCAGAGAAGAAGGAGATGGAAAGACTCACCTTTGAAGCGAGAGATCGCAATTTTGAACAAGTTAAGCAGACTGCTGATGAGCGTGCTGCGAAGAAGGCTGTTGATCAGCTAGCAGCCAGGGAAGCTGCTGCATTGGTAGCACGAGCAGCTAAGGAGGCCAGGAGGCTAGCAACTACTGTAGCTAAGAAAGGGAAAGGAAAATAGGTTGCGGATACTCTCATTCCCACACCTGTGGTTGCTGTGGAGATCGTGCTCGAACACGACGCATTGATCAATCAAGACTTGGACAAATTGATGGAGGCTGGTGTTTTTTATGCCCCAGACCGCCCTCATGGCCAAGGAGGAGTCTTAATAAAGGAGCCTGCTGATGAGCAAGGAGGAGACAACAATGCTGACGAGGATGTTGTCTTCGATGAAGCTTCGGGATCAGGACGGAATGCTGAGCCCGATGCTAGCATGTCTGTTGGAGCTGAAGGGTCGAATGTTGAGGCAAGGCCTAGCATGGAGATTCCTGTTGAGGAGAGGCCTAGCACAGAGATTTTTGCTGAGGCGAGGTGATAACTCTCATAAAGAGTTATCTTTTGATCTCGTCTTATGAACTTTAGATGTTGTTTTGAATAAGATACCTAGTAATCAAAGTCCATTTTGTTTGTTTTTGCATCTTTGTAAATACATCATGATATTTTAACTTATGCAAATATTAATAAGTTTTTGCAAGCTTTTGGTGAAATTTTGATCAGGTTCGGAATGCTAGAGCCTTCTTACCGCATGTTGGTTATAAGTTATGCTTGAGCATGGGAGATGCATGGATAAAAGAAAGAAGATTTTCTCTCTCCGGGACCATTTGAAGACAAAGATAAAGGTCCTTTTTGATCTTGTCTGCTGGGAGGACAGGTGTCGCAAAGGGGGCCGAAGTCTTGTCTGGACAGAACAATGACATCTTCATACGTGGAAGCATCTTGGAGGAGAGAGGAGAGATCGACGATTTTGAAGGAAGATGCAAAAAGTATCAACCGAGGGGGGGATTGAAAATAATTGGATAACAATTAGAACACACGAGTGGAGAAGGTACGAAGGCGATTCAGCAACAACTCGAGGAAGAAGCCATTGGAGCAAGAAGGATTATCGTCGATAGTTTGATTTTAGATTTGTATTTTGATGATGAATGATCTTGCATCTCTTTTTATTTATTTTGCAAGTATGAGCTAATTTCATTTTCACACTTGGGTTTGACTGAACTTGTCTTTGATCTTGTTTATATTGGTTTCTTGAGCACGACAGTGGATAGAAACATTTCACCTATGGAAATCGAAAGGAGAAATAGGCCGAGGATATCTTAGACAATTGTATGAATCGCATAGACATATGAGATGATACAACTTGAGAGGACTGGATTTACTGAGTGACATCACTTGAATATCGTGGTAGGCATAGACATATGAAAACCGGTAGGACAGTGTAGATCTAGTGGGACGGCAGTTTGCTAAGCAAGTTAAGAAAAGTTCCAAGGTTCAGTTGCATGCAAGACTGAAACTCTAGCATATGAGAAAGTTGAAGTGAATTGTACTCCATAACCCGAGTGTGCTCTCTTTATTACTAGTGAATCAGTTTACATTATTTATGTTTATTTTGTGGAACGAGGAAATATTGTTGATCTTTGTTTTATGTGGAATCATAGTTTATGCATATTTTTGTTTTGAGTAGACGATTAGACACAAATATCCTTTCAATTACAAGCAATTCTTAGTGCACGATTTAGAAACTCACTCCCTTGGGTTCGATATCTGGTCTCACTTGACTTTATTACTTGTGGATTGTGTATACTTGCACATTGGTTCTGTAGTCACACTATAGCACACAACAAGTTTTTGGTGCCGTTGCCGGGGAGTGATTAAAATTTAAATCTGAATGCTTTCGAATTGCTTGAGTATTATAGTATATTAAATGACCTGACTGATTTTGGAAACTAATCATTTTCTCAATGCAGGAGGGTCAGTAGTTTATGAGTGACAAGATTGTACAAGAATTATTCCCATTTGATCCATAAATCGAAAGAACTTTCAAGAAAAACAGGTGAAGTAGAAGATTAAGAAAATGGCTGAAGAAAATCCATAAAGGATTGTTGATGAAAAGGACAGAGTGATCAGGACATATATGGCGCCCAAGTTCACTGATTTTGATCCAGGGGTGGTAAGACCTGAGGTGCAAGCACATTATTTTGAATTGAAACTGGTTATGTTTCAGATGTTGCAAAGTTTGGGGCAGTTCAGTGGACAAGATATAGAGGATCCACATCTACATTTGAGATCTTTTCTGCAAATCTGTGATAACTTCAAACTGCAAGGAGTGACACCTGAAGCCTTGAGGATGCGCTTATTTTCGTTCTCTTTAAGGGATAATGCCAAAACTTGGCTCACCAATTTGACACCCGGATCTGTGACAACTTGGAATGAGCTAGCAGAGACCTTCCCGATGAAGTACTTTCCTCCTACCAGGAATGCCAGGTGTAGAAATGCAATTATGTCCTTTAAGCAGGATGATGAATCTGTTAGCGAGGCATGGGAAAGGTATAAAGAATTGCTAAGAAGGTGTCCAAAATAAGGGATACCCTATGGAATTCAGATAGAGATTTTCTACAATGGATTAACTGGAAACTCAAGGATGATGATTGATGCCACTGCAGGAGGGGCTCTGTTGGACAAACATACAATGAGGCATGTGAGATTTTGGATAAAGTGGCTGCAAACAATTATCTGTGGGCTAATTCCAGGGCAACTGCTATTACTACTCCAAAGGTTGCAAGGATTCTGGAAGTTGATCCCATGAAGGCCCTCACTACAGAAATGGAAGCTTTAGGAGCAACCATGAAGAACATTGAGAAAAATACTAGTCAAGCTATGGTATCTTCAATACCGATTGAAACTGCAATGGTTTTGAGTTGTATTTACTGTGGGGAAGGACACCAGTTTGAGGAATGCCCTTCAAACCCAGCATCTGTGTGTTACATGGGAAATAGACAACAACAATACCAGGGGAATAACAATCCTTATTCTAATACATACAATGCAGGATGGAGGAACCATCCCTGTTTTTCATTGTCTGGGCAAGGAAATCAGAATGCTGGAGCACGAGATCAGCATGAACATTTCAACAAAGGAGGATATAATCAACAGCAGCATAACCAGCAGTAGAATAGTCAACAACAGAGTGGTCAGCAGCAAAGTTTGGAGGCACCACCTCAGAAGCCTGAGAAATCCATAGAAGAGATGCTGAAAGAGTTCATGGCTAAGAATGAGGTGAGACTGAAAAGCCAGGATGTCTTGATACAAAGTCAAGCTTCCTCACTGAGAAATCTTGAAGTTCAAATGGGACAGCTAGCTAATGACATCAGGAATAGACCCCAGGGAAGTTTACCTAGCAATACAGAGAACCCGAGAGGGGGAAATGAGCAATGCAAGGTGGTAACCCTGAGAAGTGGGAAGCAATTTGATGAAAGAAATGCTGAAACACAGTAGAAGGAAGTGGAGTCATCTGGAAGTGGAGCTAAAACACAGAGAGAAGGAAAAGCTCCCATCAAGGAAGTTTATCCATCAATCAATGAGGAGTTGGTGAACCAAGAAAAGCAGGGTGAAGCTCCTGAGGGAAATGTACTCAATAGCAAAAGGAAGTATGTGGAAGATGACTATAATCAACCTCAGCCACCATTTCCTGTTAGATTCAAGAAGCAGAAAGAAGAGGAGCAATTCAAAACATGCTCAAGCAAATTCACATCAATGTACCTTTAGTGGAAGCTCTGGAACAAATGCCAACTTATGTGAAGTTTTTGAAAGACATTCTGACTAAAAAGAAAAGTTTGAAGGAGTTTGAGACAGTATCTTTATTTGAAGAAGTTATTGGACCTTTAAGGAGGCAAATTCCAGCAAAGCTAAAAGATCCAGGGAGTTTTACCATTTCCTGCTCCATTGGAGGAAGAGATGTGGGAAGAGCACTCTGTGATCTGGGTGCCAGTGTGAATTTAATGCCACTTTCAATTTTTAAGAAGCTGGGTATAGGAGGAGCAAGACCCACAACTATTACCTTGCAACTTGCAGATAGGTCAACTGTGCACCCAGAAGGAAAAATTAACGATATGCTGGTCAGAGTAGATAAATTTATTTTCCCTGCAGACTTTATTATTCTAGATTATGAAGCTGACAGAGAGGTAGCCACAGGAAGGACACTGATTGATGTGGAAAAGGGAGAGTTGATCATGAGGGTCCATGAAGAACAGGCTACTTTCAACCTGTATAATACTATGAAGTTACCAAATGAATCGGAAGATTGCTTTACAATTGGAATATTGAAGTCAGTAATAGAGGAGTATATAGAAGATCTGCAGCATGAAAACTGTGAAAATGAGGAAATATTGTCTATCTAGGTTTTATGTGGAATCGTAGTTTATGCATATTTTTGTTTTGAGTAGATTATTAGACACAAATATCCTTTCAATTACAAGCAATTCTTAGTGCACGATTTAGAAACTCACTCCCTTGGGTTCGATATCTGGTCTCACTTAACTATATTACTTGTGGATAGTGTATACTTGCACATTGGTTCTTTAGTCACACTATAGCACACAACATGTTTTTGGCGCCTTTGCCGGGGATCGAACCTGGGTCACCCGCATGACAGGCGGGAAATATCTTAAACAAATGTTGTAGCATGGGTAGAGCATGGTGCAAAGTTTGGGGGGGTACAAACCAAATTTCGAATAATTGGATCTCATGAGTAGGGAACAGAAGGAACCAAAGTCTTCCCTTGAAGAACCCCCTGAACTAGTAGTTAAGCCTTTGCCAAACCATCTGAAATATGTATATTTGGGAGAAACAAAAACTCTACCTGTGATAATTGCTTCTAATTTGAAAGATGAGGATGAATAGAAGTTGATGCACATGCTTAAGAAGTTCAAACGAGCAATTGGATGGGCTATATCAGATATTAAAGGAATCAGCCCTACAATTTGTATGCATAAGATACTGCTAGAGGATGGAAGCAAGAATTCAGTGCAGCCACAGAGGAGGCTCAATCCAAACATGAAGGAAGTTGTTAAGAAAGAGATAATTAAATGGCTGGATGCAGGGATCATATTCCCTATATCCGACAATTCATGGGTAAGTCCAGTGCAGTGTGTGCCCAAGAAAGGAGGAGCCACTGTGGTGAAGAACGATAAGAACGAGATGATAGCTATAAGGACAGTTTCTGGGTGGAGGATTTGCATTGATTACAGGAAATTGAATGATCCCACCAGAAAGGATCACTTTCCACTGGCCTTTGTAGATCAGATGTTAGACAGATTGGCTGGTCATGATTACTACTGCTTTTTAGATGGATATTCTGGGTACCATCAGATAGCAATAGCCCCAGAATATCAGAGCTTGACTACCTTTACCTGCCCTTATGGAACATTTGCATTCAGAAGGATGCCCTTCGGCCTTTGTAATGCTCCAGCAATTTTCCAGCATTGCATGGTCTCAATATTCTCTGAGATGATTGAGAATGGACTAGAGGTGTTTATGGATGACTTCTCAGTCTTTGGGAGAGACTTTAACACTTGTTTGGGGAACCTAGAAAAAGTTCTGCAACTATGTGAGAAGTCACAGCTAGTCTTGAACTGGGAAAAATGCTGCTTCATGGTGCAGCAGGGGGTAGTTCTAGGGCACAAGATTTCATGCAAGGGTATTGAAGTTGACCCTGCAAAAATTGAAGTCATTGATAGATGCCAATTCCAAATTCAGTAAAAGCTGTGAGAAGTTTTCTAGGCCATGCTGGTTTCTACAGAAGGTTTATCAAGGACTTTTCCAAGATAACCAAGCCACTTTCAGAACTGCTAGAACAAGACAGAAAGTTTGATTTCATCAGTGAGTGTATGAAGACATTTACTAAGCTGAAAGCTGCACTTGTTACAGCCCCTATAATGCAGCCACCCAACTGGGATGAACCCTTCGAGCTAATGTGTGATGCAAGTAACTATGCGGTTGGAGCAGTGTTAGGACAGAGGAAGGATAAGATTTTCAGATTCATTTACTATGCAAGCAAGACAATGGATGTGGCGCAAATGAACTACACTACTACAGAAAAAGAGTTGTTAGCAGTAGTGTTTGCTTTTGATAAGTTTAGATCTTATCTGGTTGGAGCCAAGGTGATTGTATTTACAGATCATTCTACAATCAAGTATTTAATGGCCAAGAAAGATGCAAAACCAAGGCTCATCAGATGGATACTTCTCTTGCAAGAGTTTGATTTGGAAATCAAAGACAGAAAAGGAACAGAGAATCAAGTTGTTGATCACTTGTCAAGATTGGAAAATCCATTTGGGGTTGATGACACAACACAGATCAATGATGCTTTTCCAGATGAGCAGCTTATGGCATGCAAGGAAGATGCACCTTGGTTTGCAGATTTTGCAAATTACCATGCTACAGGTCGACTTATGGTTTGCATGGACAGCAGTTGAAGAGGTTTCTACATGATGCAAAGTTCTATTATTGGGATGACCCAACTTTGTATAGGTTGGGCCCTGATCAGATTTTCAGAAGGTGTGTGCCAGAATACAAGATCCCAGATATTTTGAATGAATGCCATGCTTCAGCATATGGAGGGCATTTTGGTGGACAGAGAATAGCAGCTAAAGTGCTGCAATCAGGATTTTACTGGCCAAGGATCTTCGAGGATGCTTTTGAGTTTGTAAAGAACTGTGATAGATGTCAAAGAGTGGGGAATTTACCAGCCAAGAATGCTATGCCTTTGAATAACATAGTAGAAGTAGAATTATTCGATGTGTGGGGAATGGACTTCATGGGGCCATTTCCATCCTATTTTGGAAATGAGTATATTTTGTTAGCTGTTGACTATGTGTCTAGATGGGTGGAGGCTTGTGCTTGTGCTCACAATGATGCTGCCACAGTTATCAAATTTCTGCACAAGAACATCTTTACAACGTTTGGAACCCTGATAACTGCAGAAAGCAGCGAGCAAATAATAATTTTTTACACCCGTAGGTGGTCGATCCCACAGGAACTGTGCAACGATAAATCTAAAGTACTAGTCGTAGTTCTTAGAACTTAGATGTTTGAGGAATTTGAAAAAGGGGTTTTATTTGGAAATTAAAGATGATAGTGCAATAAAATAAAGGTTTTGAAAACAATTAAAGAAAACACAGATCCTAGGGCAGATAATCTAATCATCAACATGCAATCTCAATCAACTCAGCAATGGGGAAAACATAGATTTTTGTGGATTAAATTCCTTGGTCAGGCAATTAAATCCTAGATTATTGATTAGTGACTATCTCCTCTCGGTCTCAAGAACGACAAATTAATCAATCTCATAATTATCTAATTATTCCTATGTAGGTTTCTTCCTTTAATTCTCTCTTCCTGTTAATAATTTTCATCTCTCGATCCATAAATTATTAACTATAAACCTAGATCTCAATTCACCTCTCGGTCCTTCTTTTAATATAGATTATAAAATTATCAGAGAATTAAACCATGTATGCGCAGTCTCACGGTTTTGGCCATAACTTTTGCTCCCGAACTCCGAGTGACCCGATTTCAGTTGCGTTGGAAAGATGATTCAAAGATCTTTCCATCCATGTGCTCCATTAGCTCAGATTCCATCTGTGGAAGAAGTCTTGACTGTTCCTTTGAACATCATCTGCTTTCGGTACGGATTTCCAATGAATTTGGCCTAAAACCTCCAAAAATCACCCATCAAAGGCATAACACCCTCTAAAATAGACTCATGCACAAAAATAAGTAAAAACATAATGTAAAACACTTGAAACAATGGAAAAAAATATAGATAAGTGAGTATAAATATGAGCTTATCAAACCCCCCAAACTTGAATATTAGATTGTCCTCAATCGAAGAAAAGAAGAAAGAAATCTAAAGCAGTTGAAAGTGCAATGCCTCACAAGATTCATCACAATCTAGGTTCATCAATCCACATCACACAAGCAATTGAAAGAGATAAGATATTCATCAACTTCGGAAGACTCACCGAAAAGTGTATCGTTCAATCACTCAAGTGTTTGGGTTTCAAATGAAAGCACTAGCAACATGTATGAAGAAATTTCTACCATAGGCTTGCAAGAGTTCTAAAATCTCCACTGCTCATTTGTGCACACAATTCAAGAATCAAAAAGGACTTTGATAGGGTTGTAATGTAGGCTTTTTGTGAAAGGTAGGAAAATATGGCCAAGTGACTAAACCAATTGAGTTAGCTACTCTCAACAAATCCAACCACTATCTTCTCATCATCCACCATTCTCCTAAAAATTTCAACACAAATCAAGGCTCATTTTTTCTAGTCCTTTTATGCTCTTAAAAATTTTATTTAATGATTTGAGCTTATAACGACACAACTCTTTTTTTTTCTAGAGCCCAACCTTCTTTTGTAAACCACTTTAAGAATTTCTCATCCACTTATAAAAATTACCCTTATTTCACCCTAATCCTATAGACAGGATACACATCACCTTTCTCATAGTACTCTCTCATAGACAAGATAGAACTACAAGGTTTCCTTATCTCATAGACCAAGAAAGAAAAACAACAGGCTCAAAGGGGCTAATCTAGGGATAAAATATAACAAGGGACAGTGTTTAGGATAATTTGTCTAACAAAGATGGCCTAAGATCATTTTCTATCCTTGTGCAAACTATACAGTCTCAAAACATAAAAAAAGCAAGTTCTAGAGAAACGAAAACATACATGCGAATCTCTCATGAACAAATAAAGGCTCAAAACTCACTTGGGTTAAAAAATTCTTCCTTAGTCAATTTCAATCCACTCAAACATCATGCAAGTGTAAGTTTCAATTAGACCCTATCATGCGGTATTCTACATTCATAGGCAAATCAACCACAATCGAAATCAACTTAATTAATCAAAGATCGTTTCCAAACATTGCATATAATGCTAGAGGGTTCAATTACTTAAAGATTTTCCTCACATACTATCTACATATTTTTTTTATTTGCAAAAATTTAAACAAACCAAATAAAGCAAGTAAAACAAATAAAACGAAAAGCGAATAAAGATAAGGATAAAGGTTCGACTTCTTGTCCACATCCCCCGAAACTTATTTCGAACTCGGAGAGTAAGAAAAGTTTGAAAATCAGACAAGAAGAAGAATGGTACCTGACTGTCGATCTCAGACATCGACCTTGTTATCCACCTGAGGAATCAGCTCGTCGCAATGGAGGTTTGGGGCTGCTAGCACTCTGTGTCAATCGACAGGGAGCCTGTCAATCAACACAGAGCCTTCTGTCGACTTCTATGTCTGTCGAACTTCTATGTCTGTCGAACTAAGAGCTCTCCGTGCTGAACCCTCTGTGTCGATTGACAAGGATCCTGTCGATCGAAACAGAGGCATTCCTCCTTTTTTTTCAATATTGAACAACAAAACCAAAAACAAGGTAAAGGCGAAAAATAAAATATACAAAAATTGAAAGGAATTGAAGTAAAAACAGATAACAGTTGGGTTACCTCCCAACAAGTGCTTTAGTTAACGTAGTAGCTCGATGATACCTCTTTTCAGAACCAAGGTGGGCTAGTTCGCACTCGCCTACCATGAGAATCCACCATGTAGACCCACCGATCTTGGATGACAGCAGTGAGCTTGGGAAGAGATGGTGTAATTGACAATTTTGCCGACTCGTTCCCTCGCTCCCATCTTTGAGTGATTTGGTCTTCTTTGAACTCCTCACTTGCTTCTTATTCTTCTTCCTCATCTGCTTCCTCTGTAGATGTGATTCTGAAGCATTCGGATGGTTGCCAGCTTGTATCAAGCTTTAATGTGATCTTTTACTCATTTGCTCGAAGCGTGATCTCTCCACCACGGCAATCAATCAGGGCAGCACTAGTGTCTAGGAATTCCCTCCCCAAGATGAGGGGTGTGTTCCCATATTCCTTCATGTCGAGAACCACAAAATCTGCAGGAAAGATAAGATGACCTACACGAATAAGTACATCTTCAATTATACCTTTGGGGCGAGACACAGATCGGTCTGCCATCTGCAAGGTGATAGTGGTCGGCCTCAACTCTCCAATCTTGAGGCGCTGGAAGATAGAGAAGGGCATCAGGTTGATACTGGCACCAGTGTCACACAACACCTTCTCGAACTTGAACCCCCCGATCTCAACTGGGATGGTGAAACAGCCTGGATCACTTCTCTTGACTGGAAGTTTCTTCTGTAGGACCATGCTGCATTGCTCATGAAGCTTCACGGTTGCATTCTCCACAAAGTGTTTCTTCTCACTCATCAGCTTCCAGAGATATTTCATGTAACCTGGAATTTCAGAAAGAGCTTCAATTAGTGGAAGATTAATACTTACCTTCTTCAAGTTCTCGACAAAGCGTGAGAACTTGGAATCCTCCTTCTGCTTGGCGAATCTCTGAGGAAACGGCATCGGAGGTGTCTTGGAAGCCTTGGAAGTGGAGGAGTGCTGCTGGGCATGCTGCTGTGTTGACTGGCCTTTGCTCTGTCCTGCCTGTCGATCGACAGGGGGTGTGTTGATCGACACACCCTCTACAGTTTTGTCGATCTCCTCCTCTGAATCTGTGTCGACTGCCTCTTCTGGGTCTCTGTGTCGATCGACAAGAATCCTATCGATCGAAACAGAGGCTGGCTCTGCTGGATCTGCTTCTTTTCTCCCCCCAAACTTGCTTTGGGGCATGCTCGGACCTTTGTAGCTCTTTCCGGACCTCAGCTTCACAGCTTTGCACTCTTTCTGGTTCTTGGGATTTGCCTCGGTGGTGCTGGGCAGCTTTCCTGGAGTATGTTGCATCCTAATTGCGGTAGCAATTTGGCTCATTTGAGTTTCAATGATCTTGGCGTGCTTGCCGAGCAGATCCACCTTGGTATTGACTCCTTCCACTTCTTTCTCGATTTTCCCCATTCTGTAATCTAAGGCTTTGATGAAGTTCTTGAGCACCTCGTCAAGGCTCTCCTTCTTTTTCTCCACAATCTCGCCATTCTGCACATCAAAATCAGGAGGGAGCTGCTCGGCAGCGTCGAGCTAAGAGTCGGAGAAGCCTGGGTGAGGTTTAGGATGGTAGTGTTGGTATCCTATTTGTCGGTACTTATTCTGGTAGCCACCACGATCATGTAGTTCACATCGGCGATAGGATCAACCTGTGCAACAAAAACAGAAGCAGAAGTAGTTAGTTTTTCAACTTCCCCCTTTAGCTTCTCAACCTCTTTCTTCAATGCATCATCCTCCTTTGCCTCAACAGCTCGGATCTGTGGCCTTCTTGGATTCCCCCATTGTTGATCATGCAAGGCCATCTTTTTGAACAGCTTCAGGGCCTTTTCTGGTGACTTGCTCATTAATGATCCCCCAGCTGCATAGTCTATGGACTTTTGGCTTTCCTCAGTCAACCCTCTATAGAAGATATGAGCCTGCTCGTCAGTGTCAACTCCATGGCCTGGGAAGCTCCTCAACAACTCATTCCACCTGCTCCAAACTTCGAACATAGACTCATCCAATCTCTGGTGGAACTGCAAGATCTCCATCTTCTTCTGAATGATGACTGAAGGTGGGAAGAAGGCGGCAAGGAACTCGGCTCTGAGATCGACCCATGAACGGATGTTGCTGCAGTCCAAGGCTGTAAACCACGTCCTAGCCTGATCCCTAAGTGAGAAGGGGAACAAGCGTAGACGAATCACATCCTGGGTGACTCCTCCTTGCTTGATGGTATTACAAACCTCCACGAACATCCTGAGGTGAGTGTATGGATCCTCCACTGCTCGGCCCCCGAACTGGTTCTGCTGAACCATCTGAATCAACCCAATCTTGAGTTCAAAGTTGTTGGCGGTGATGCCAATAGCAAATCCCTCATTCCCGGGTTGTGGTCTGTACTTCTTGGCCATCGCATTCGGATCCTCATCATCAGAGTCTTCTGGGCGGCGCCTTTCTCTCTCTCATTCTCTTTCTCTTCTTTCGGCCTCGCGCCTGTCTGCTTCCCTTTTTGCCATGAGCTGCTTGATGATGTCCTTCATCTGAGTGACTTCTTGGACAAGTAAGGTGGCACTCTCTTGAGTGATGAGCTGTGTGTCGGAATCCTCCAAGGGTGGCATCTCATCCATGATGGTGTCAATGGTTTGTTTGGATTTTCCTTTCCTTTTTCTGATGGTGGCCTCGATTTCTGGGTCAAAACTCTCGAGTGGCTTGCCCTGGGCCCTTGTGTTCATAAACCTGTTAATAATTTTCATCTCTCGAATCATCAATTATTAACTATAAACCTAGATCTCAATTCACCTCTTCATTCACAATTAATAACAGGAATCATCAATTATTAACTATAAACCTAGATCTCAATTTACCTCTCGGTCCTTCTTTTATTCTAGATTATAAAATTAAATCAGAGAATTAAACCATGCTATATGAGTTGATATCAATTAGACATGCATCAGAAAAGAAATCATAACCCTAGAACCTGTTTAGGGTTCTAGCCACAAATCATGACTAGAAAATAA
This sequence comes from Plectranthus barbatus, assembly GCA_026898455.1. NCBI lineage: Eukaryota > Viridiplantae > Streptophyta > Magnoliopsida > Lamiales > Lamiaceae > Plectranthus > Plectranthus barbatus. Next base: position 396,715 of record JAPKLW010000619.1, on the reverse strand, counting down.
AGAAACATTTAATTAATGAACTTACAAATGAAAAGGAACCTTCAATGTCTTGAAAAACTCCAAAACTCAATGTAAAATCCAAGGAAAAACTGTATAATTTTCTTGCCTAAGAGTTCATATTTATAGAGGGGGAAGAAGACCTAATTTGAGTATTGGGTAAAAATAGCAAAAACTGCCAAAACAGGCCTAAAACTGCTTTTTCGGGCCTCCGTGTTGATCGACACAAATCCTGTCGGTCGACAGGATTGCAGAACACAAGTTTCCGGAGTTTTGACCTCTATTTTGGTTGACACAAATCCTGTCTCTCGACACAAATCCTGTCTCTCGACACAAAAACATATGTCTGGGCAGTCTCACGGTTTTGGCCATAACTTTTGCTCCCAAACTCCGATTGACCCAATTCCATTTGCGTTGGAAAGCTAATTCAAAGATATTTCCATCCATGTGCTCCACTAGCTCATATTCTATATGTGGAAGAAGTCGTGACTGTTCCTTTGAACATCATCTGCTTTCGGTACGGATTTCCAATGAATTTGGCCTAAAACCTGCAAAAATCACCCATCAAAGGCATAACACCCTCTAAAATAGACTCATGCACAGAAATAAGTAAAAATATAATGTAAAACACTTGAAACAATGGAGAAAAATATAGATAAGTGAGTATAAATATGAGCTTATCAAACCCCAAGGGCAATAATAAGTGATGAGGGAACACATTTTATCAACAAGAGCTTGGCTGCTTTATTTGCCAAGTACAACATTAATCACAAGGTTTTAACTGCCTACCATCCACAAACCAACGGATTGGCTGAGTTGTCAAACAGAGAAGTGAAAAGTGTGCTGGAAAAAGTAGTGAACACTACAAGGAAAGACTGGTCCAAACATTTGGATGATTCATATGGTCTTACAAAACAGCCTACAAGACACCTTTGGGGATGTCTCCTTACAGGCTTGTTTATGGAAAAGCCTGCCATCTGCCTTTCGAAATGGAGCATAAAGCATATTGGGCCACCAGGAAACTAAATTTTGATCTTAAGGCAAGTAGGGAGAAAAGAATGCTTCAGCTTAATGAACTTGAAGAATTGAGGTTGCAAAGCTATGAAAATGCCAAGATATACAAAGACAAGGTGAAAAGATGGCATGATAGCAAAATTGCAGATAGAAATCTTGAAGAAGGACAACAAGTCCTACTTTTCAATGCAAGATTGAGGTTGTTTCCTGGTAAGCTTAAGTCCCGGTGGTCAGGACCATTCACTTTGGTCAGAGTCTATCCACATGGAGCTGTGGAACTCAAGGATGAAAGCTTAGGAAGTACTTTCAAGGTTAATGGACAAAGGGTGAAACAATACCATGGAGGAAACATTGGAGAAAGTGAAGGCTTCCAGCCAGATGCAGGAACCTTAGGAGTCGAGGTAACCTAAGCTATCATGAGGATTAGATGAAGCATGTGGTGATAGCTTAGGATGTTTATTTTAATTCTGCATTTAATTTCTTGCCTAGTTAAATTTAAGCTTATTTAGATTTAGTCTTAGTAAGGTCGGATGCTACAGCCTGTGAGAAACATTGGTGCTGAGTGATTCGATTTATTTACTTAAAATAGATTAGGGATTTTTGTTTAGTAATTCGGGATTAGTTATTTTTATGTTTATCTTATATTTAAAAAAAAAGAAAAAGAGAAAACGAGGGTAATAACAAAAATTGGAAAATATCTAAGTAAGGATTAAGAAAGAGCCGTTGAGGAGAGAGAATACAGTTATCACCCCTAGGAGAGTCTGTTTTGGCAAGTTACTTTTTTTATTTGAAATGAAAGGTTGTGTCTAATCAAGGGAAGTCGAAATGTTTTCTAGTTTCTTGCGCCGGTCTATGCTTAAAGTGGATTTGCATATATATTGTACATATTGTTGAAATCATTCAAAAGCTATCCCTTCTTTAGCATTCAGGCTGAAAGAATGTCACCAACGTGAGAGGAGGAAGGAAGAATGTTGTGGTTTCTGTGGAAGGTGAAGAAGATGAGTTGCAGGGGATTGTCGGCGAAGAGGCAGGGAAGAAGAGTTGTG
>JAPKLW010000619.1:376111-394258 GCA_026898455.1 Plectranthus barbatus | reverse complement strand
TCTATCTTTCTCACGAAACATACATTAATCTCATCCAAACTGTTACATTTGGTATCAGAGCCAGGTTCCTCGGATTGTGGTAATGGCAGACGGAACCCGTTTCAAGGACCTCATGGTAAAATTCGAAGCGGAAACGGCTAAAAGGGAGTCACCTGAAATCAACCTACAAGAGCAAATCACAGAAATTAACAGTAAGTTTGATAGGATTCAAGCTTCTTTAACCGCATTGACTGAAATTAAAAGCAAGAACACCAATGAGGAAAAATCAATTTTGGGTGATTATCATGAGGTGCATAATGCAGGGGGATCGAACCAAGGGAATAATCAGAACAAAAATAAAACTGGAGGGAATGATATGCACGTACACACCCCCCACCCTAAGGTAGATTTTCCATGTTTTGATGGCTCAAACCCTAGGGCTTGGATGGTTAAATGTGGAAATTATTTTAAGATGGTGTCTGTACCTGAAGAGCAGAAAGTCACCTTAGCTACAATGTACCTTGAAGGAAAAGCTGCTAATTGGTATACAAACATTAGCTCTAGAGGAGTTGATTATTCTTGGCAGCAGTTTATTGGTTTAATATATGCTAGGTTTGAAGCCTTAAGAAAAACTCAAATTGTTGATGACTTTAAACAGCTGCAACTCACTAATAGTTATGAAGATTATGTTGAACGTTTTGAGGAACTAAAGGATTGCATGAAGTGTGTCTATGGAGAGCTATATCCAGAGGATTATTATGTATCCAACTTTATCAGTGGTTTAACTCCAGAGTTAAAATCAGCAGTAAAAATGTTAAAACCTAGCACCTTGGAGGATGCTGTGGATTTGGGTAGGGAACAGATGCATACCATAGAAGCAATTACTAAGAAATTAAAAGGTGGATTCAGATTACCTTTGAGTACTGGTAGCAGCAATTTCAAATCTCCCATGCCAAGTAACATGAACTCTGCAAAGACAAATCAAAACAACAGGCCACAGGTGAAACTCCTTACTTCATCTGAAATGGCTGCAAGAAGAGCAAAGGGACTTTGTTACAATTGTGATGAGAAATTTGGTCCGGGGCACAAGTGTGTGCAAAGGGCTTACCTAATCATGTCCGAAGAAGAGGAAGCATTTTTCAAAATAGATGTTGAAGATGTTGAAGAAGGGGAAAAGGCTATGGATGTGGCAAAGGTTTCCTTGAATGCCTTGAAAGGGAAAGATGGTGTGGCTACCATGCGGTTTGAAGGTGAGTATGAGGGAGTGGTTTTGAATGTATTGATTGACTCAGGCAGTACACTCAGCTTCATTAAGGAGGCCACTGCTCTGAGGTTAAATCTGCCTTTAGAGGTGGATAGTCCATTAGTGGTAAAGGTAGCTAATGGGGCCAGTATGGTGAGTTCACATGTGGTGAATCAGTTTAGCTGGGTTATGCAAGAGCATGAATGGAAAGATAAGATGAGGCTGCTACAAAACGAAGGGTGTGACATGATTCTAGGGTGTGATTGGATTAAGGCTAATGGCCCTGTCAAAATAAATTTTGACAATATGACCATAACAGCAAGGTTGGGTGGAAGGAAGGTCAGGTTGCAGGCATTACCCTCTATGGCTGTGTGCAGGTTTATTACACATCAAACCTTGCATAGATTAATGTGCTCTGATCAAGCTGGGGAAGTGGAAGAATTATACCTAACTGCAAGTCAGAAATCAGATCATGTTAGTAATCCAGAGCTTGAAGGTTTATTAAACTCATTTGATGACATATTTCAAGAGCCAAAAGGTTTACCTCCAGGGAGAGGAGTAGAGCACCAAATCATACTTAAACCGGGCAGTGCAGCAAAACATCATCATCCTTATAGAACAACACACGATCAAAAAAATGAAGTGGAAAGAATAGTTCAGGAATTATTGGAAAGTGGAGTTATTCATCCTAGTAAGAGTCCTTTTTCCTCTCCAGTATTATTAGTGAAGAAAAAGGATGGTACATGGCGAATGTGTGTGGACTATAGATACTTAAATGAGATGACAGTTAAACATGATTTCCCTATTCCTGTTGTAGATGAGCTTCTCGATGAACTGCATGGGGCTAAGTTCTTTTCCAAAATAGACCTTCGGTCTGGCTATTTTCAGATACTAATGGAACCAGAACATAGGTATCTGACAGCATTTAAAACCCATCATGGGCACTACGAGTTCTTGGTGATGCCCTTTGGGTTATGCAATGCTCCTGCTACATTTCAATCCTTAATGAACACTGTGTTCAAGGAATGTATGAGGAAACATGTGCTAGTCTTTTTTGATGACATCTTAGTCTACAGCAAATCTTGGGAAGAGCATATCACTCACTTACTAGGGGTTCTGGAGTTGTTAAGGAAGCATAGTCTCTTTGCCAAGAGATCTTAATGTCAATTTGGACAAACACACATAGAATATTTGGGGCATATAATATCTAAGGAAGGGGTAGCTGCTGATCCACTAAAAATTGATGCCATGCTGAATTGGAGGGTGCCACATACAGTGCGAGAACTCAGGGGATTCTTGGGTTTGACTGGCTATTACAGGAAGTTTGTAAAGGGTTATGGATTGATAAGCAGGCCTTTAACTAATCTCTTAAAGAAAGGCCAATTTATATGGGATGAGAAGGCAAATCATGCATTCACAGAGCTGAAGACAGCCATGACTACCACACCAGTCCTTGCCTTACCAGATTTTCAGCAACCTTTTATTCTTGAAACAGATGCTTGTGGGTATGGAGTGGGAGCTGTGTTAATGCAGAAGGGACGGCCTATTGCTTATATGAGTAAGGCTTTGAGCACTAAGAACCAAGGTCTGTCTATATATGAGAAAGAGTTTTTAGCTGTGTTAATGGCAGTGCAACGGTGGAGGAATTACCTTCTGGGCCACAAATTCATCATTAAGACAGATCAGCAATCACTCAAACATCTATTGGATCAAAGGATTGCTACTCCTATGCAGCAGAAGGGAATTGCCAAGCTATTGGGACTTAATTACGAAATACATTACAAAAAAGGGAATGAGAATAAGGTGGCAGATGCACTTTCTAGGGTTGCTGAAATTGAGGAGGAAAGTATGGCTATGACAACAATTATGCCAGAATGGATTAAGTTGGTGGGAGAGAGTTATATAGGTGACAAGTGGGTTGCTGATATTCTAGCAACTAAACAGGGAAATGCAAATGACATGCCGATGTTCAAGAAAGATGGAAATTTGATCAGATACAAGGGTAGAATTGTAGTGGGAAATAACGGCAAATGTAGGGAATACCTGGTAAACGAGCTACACGCTTCTCCAACCGGTGGGCATTCTGGAGAGCAGGTCACCCACATGAAAGTGAGGTCACTTTTCTTTTGGCCCTACATGAGAAAGAATATAAGTGAGATAGTGAAAACATGTGATGTTTGTGCTAGGAACAAGCCTAATTTGAGCCCTTATCCGGGGCTTCTCCAACCACTGCCCATTCCTGACCAACCATGGTCATTCATCACTATGGATTTTGTAGAGGGTCTGCCCAAATCAGGAGGGAAAGATTGTGTGTTAGTAGTGGTGGACAGGTTGACTAAATTTAGTCATTTTATAGGCCTCACTCATCCTTTCACTGCTCAAGTGGTAGCTAAGGAATTTCTGGAGAATGTCTACAAACTTCATGGAATGCCAATGAACATTGTGACAGATAGGGATAAAGTTTTCACTGGCCAATTTTGGAAGGAATTGTTTCGGTTGCTGGGAGTGACCCTAAGCTATTCTACGGCTTACCACCCTCAATCAGATGGGCAAACTGAAAGAGTTAACCAATGTCTAGAGACTTACTTACGATGTGTAACGTCAGACACTCCGAAATATTGGTTCAGATGGCTTCCATTGGCTGAGCATTGGTATAATACCAGCTACCACACTTCATTCAAGACTACGCCTTTCCAGGCACTTTACGGATATTCACCCCTTATCTACCGGCAACTCAACTCCTTGATACAAACGAGGAAGATGTTAAAGATTATCTTTTGGACAGGCAAGCGATGTTAAAGGCTGTTAAGGAAAATTTGGCTAGGGCACAAAATAGAATCAAAGTACAGGCTGATAAGAAAAGATCTGAAAAAGAGTACCAGGTAGGAGAAGAGGTATACCTGAAGTTGCAACCATATCGGCAACAATCGCTGTCCCTAAGGAAAAACTTGAAGTTAGCTTCAAGATTTTTTGGTCCTTACAGAATTATTCAGAGGATTGGAAAAGTTGCATACAAACTTGAATTACCGAGTGAATCCAAGCTGCATCCGGTATTTCATGTGTCGCTTCTCAAGAAATCGTTGAAGAAGAGCGGCAGTCCGGTGACTCTTATTCCTGAGGTTGACGAGGAAGGGATTTTTCACTTAGCTCCTGTAGGGATGGGGGAAAGACGCACCATTACTCGTGGAAACACCAAGGTAGATCAGATCTTGGTCAAATGGGGGCCGGGGAATATTAATTTGAGCTCTTGGGAAGATGAAAAATATTTGGCTAAGACGTATCCAGGGTTATATCCTTGGGGTCAAGGATCTTCCCGACAGGGGGGTAATGTCACCAACGTGAGAGGAGGAAGGAAGAATGTTGTGGTTTCTGTGGAAGGTGAAGAAGATGAGTTGCAGGGGATTGTCGGCGAAGAGGCAGGGAAGAAGAGTTGTGTGGAGAAGTAGGTTTTGAAGTGGAGTGTTTGAACAAGCAAAGTCAACATACACATATGGAGTAGATGTAGTGTTGGGCTGAGATAATGGACTAATATTAGTAGAGTTTAATTATGTTACAATAAGTTGGGCTTTTGTTCACAGACCAACTAAGTTGTTTATTTGCTTTGGCCTCATTGTGTTGGCCCACTTATGGTTATTTAAATACACTTTTTCGTATGAAATGAAGTAAGAAAAAAGTTACCCTACTCTCATCTATTCTATCTGTCTCCCTCCTCACTCTATCTTTCTCACGAAACATACATTAATCTCATCCAAACTGTTACAAAGAACTCGAAAAAGTTTAGTGCATAAATCGAAGTTTTTGTCGAACAACAGGTACAAATTCCTCATTCCTTTTACTCTCTTGCCTTTGGGTGTTTATATTCTCTCTCGTATTTGGCTATTTCATTTTTCCTTGTTGCTTTCGCGAATCAGGATGGCTGGTATGTTTTTGTTGTTAAAGTTCTTGTTAAATTGTTGTCTTGGGGCATGGGTAAAATCTCTGTATGCATAAATTCTAAACTTTTGGACTTAAGTAGGAGATAGCAAATTTGTTTTGGTTTTTGTGATCATTGCGAGTAACATGCAATAGTTCTGACAGGATAGTTCTAACGAGTTCTCCGTTAGGAGCTTAAACAAAATTCTAATTTTGAACTTGTGCTTATTCTATTGTGAGAAACTTTGAGTGAACTAAAAGTTTGGGGGTGGATAGTTGATGTGTAAAAAAACCTAGAGCAATCGAATGTAAAAATTTTGTGGGGTATCTGATTTTACTGCAGTTAGTGTTGTTTTGGGGGTCTGAATTTATGTTTTCTGCAGATCTAAATATGAGGACTAAACAAAGTGGAAAGAAGCGACCAGGGATGGACATTGAATCCCCTGAAGCTACACCGGAGAAAGCTAGTCCAGCTTCACCAAAACCCAAGGCTGCAAAGAAGTCAAAAAAGGCAGAGCCTGCTCTGAAATTGAGGAGGTCGAGTAGGGCTGCTATCTCAATTATGGCACAGAGGAATGCAAAGCTACCCCCACCAGTGCGGAGAACCCAGTAGAAATCCCGGATGAACCAGTGAAGAAACCCAAAACCACAAGTACCAAGCCCAAGAAAGGGAATCTAATGGATTTGGTTGATGCGGCCACTTCCAAAACTGGCCCTGAAACTTTGAAGGAGACTGAGAAGGCAATCGCTGCTGAGGAAGAGGTTGAGCAGTCTGAAGGTGTGGAATCAGATGCAGAGGAGAATGCAGAAGGCTAGTCTGAAGAGCTGGAAGCAGAACAGGAACCCGAACAACCAGAGAATGAAGATGTGAGTGCTGAGGAAACCGAGAAAAGCCAGTCTAAGGAGCCTGAATTGGGAAATGAGCCTGTTGTTCAGGAAGGTTTGGAGACTCAGAATCAATCCGCTGCTGAGGAGAAAGAAGCAAGTGAGAGTACCCTAGTTGAAAAGGACAAGGTTCAGAAAGCAAGAAAGGAGCTGAAGCAACCAAAGCTACAACATCTAACAAGCAAGCCGCAAAGTGTGATGGGCAGCCAACTACAACAAAAGGAAAGATGGTTGTATCTGAGAACGATGCTACATCGAGGAAGAGGAAGCGAGTTGAGACTGTGGAAGATGATAAAGGAATTCTGCGAAACAAGAAATCTGGAAGGCGTGTAAAGGAAGTGGCAGTCAAAGAAACAAGTGAGAGTTCAGTGAAACAATCAGACAAGGCAAAGAAGAAAGAAAACAAGCGTGGAAAGGCAAAAATTGTGGAGTTGTCTGCAGAAGAAATTGACAGGATCCCAAAAGTTTTCATTAAAGCTGCATAAGGAAAGGATGCAGGTGCTGGCGAGCCGCAAACTCAATCTGGAAAGAGGATTCAAGGACCTAGCCAAGCTGCCAGAAGAAATACTCCGAAGTGTAGAGCAACAAGGTTGGGAACCTTTTGTGATTATGCAGCCTGCACGTGTCATTGCCCTGGTTAGGGAGTTCTACGCCAACTGTGAGCAGTCAACGGGAGTGGATTATGAGCTACGGGCGATAGTCAGAGGAAATGAGGTGGTTCTGAATCCTAGAACCGTGCTTGTAGTCTACGGCACACATCCACCACAGCCAGATACTTTCATGGATTTACTAAATTCAGCTACAAAGGAGCAGCTCGATGAGGCCTTGAGCATTGTGTCTGTGCCAGGGGCGCAGTGGGTTGATGAAACAAAGGACAACCTCTCTACCATAGCTAGCTTTCTAACCACTATAGCTAACACTTGGATCCATTTCTTGAGGAACAGAATCAGCTCCACAACTCATAATACCTTGGTCGGTCAAGATCGAATCCTGATGGCAGCGGCAATTGTGAAAGGCGACCCAATTGATATTGCGCCATTCATCATCGATTCAATAGATGTTCAAGCCTCTAAGAGGGCTGGACCACTTTTCTGCCCTTTGCTAATTTTAGAGCTCTGCAAGCGAGCAGGAGTCCCCTTTCATTCTGATGAGCCGAGGAGTACCGCAAAAAGCTACTTCAACATCCAATATCAGACGAAGTGCCATGCGCAAGCACAGGCTCGAGCTCAAGGGGAAGTACCTACAACTAATGGTGATGCAATGGAAACCCTGCAGAGTGAGCTGTCAAAGATAAAGGCGAAGCAGGCGAAGCAAGCGAAGCTATTGAAATGGTTCAAGCTGATGCATAAAGTGATGTTGAAGGTCAAAGCTCAGACCACCAAGTTGTTGAAGGTGAAGGGTGGCCGTGTGAAGGTGAAGAAGGTTGCTGATGGTTCGGCTTGATGAACAGGGTCCTCTCTAACCTCTTTAAGATTTTGCAAAAACAATTTCTAATTTTGTTTATGTTATGTTTATTTTCATTATGTGGGTCTTTAGTTTTTGCTGATCGGTGTCCGAACTTCATGTTTGTCCCATGTTAAAGCATGAAGTTCTGTTTGGTTTTTATAATAATAAGTTCTAAGTCTAGTAGTATAATCTCCTCTTGCCCTATGATGTCTCAATTTTCATCGCTCTCTCTCTCTTGCATGTTTGGTTATGATCTCGATTGTTGAAAGTCAATCCTTGTTTGCTTTTGATGATTAGCTGTATACATGTAACCGTTATCTGTGAGACAAAGTCTGAATTCATTGTTTGTTTTGAAAAACCTGATATGCTGGACATTTGCTTGAGCTTAGCTGGTACTACGTCATGAATTTTGAATTGTGAAATGTCATCTACCCTAAATTCAATCTTGGTCAAGACAAATTAGGTCTGAACATCTTATTTAGAGATGATTAAGGCAGTTGCTTGATCTTTGTGCCTTCAGAAGATTCATTGGCTATGTTAAATATTCCTTTTGCACCTAGATTTTGAGCTTGAGCCTTTTCTTGTATACACCTACTTTATGTTAAGCCAAATCTCATACACGTCATAGTCTAGAGGTTTGTGCCGACTTAGTTCTCTTTTAACATTGAGGACAATGTTGTGTGTAAAGTTTGGGGGGTACCACTTCTATTCGAAGTGTTTTCCTTAGGCCCTTTTACCTTTAGAAAATAATGAAAAAGATAGGCATTTTGGCCTGAAAAAAAAAAGCAAATGTGTTAACCTGAAAAAAAAATGTGTATCTTGAAAAGAAATGTGTAGGAAATAAGGCTGATATCCACATTATCTGTTGAGGATTTAGCCGAGTGGTATAGCAATAGTGAATTGCTGAAAAAAAAAAGAAGGAAAAAAGAAGAAAAGAAGTAAGTCGGAAGATTAGAATAAAATAAGTCCAAGGTTAGAACAAGAAGGACAATACCTCTAGACTTAAGTCACTCTATCCAAATTTTCTCACCTCGAACCTTGGCCTAACATTAAAAGCCGTGAAGTCCTTTTGATCTAGGTGGGATGTGAAACCTATTAGTGGAGAACAAGAGAGAATGAACGGGTAGAAAAAGAAAAATGGCATTGATGAGCATTGAGGCTTGAATAAGTAGTTAAGGTTAAGCTCAACTATGATTTGGTTATCTTGAAATCTGATTTCTCTTTTTGTGGACTTTGAATTGTAAGATTGGATCAGTGTATATTGTTAAACTTTGTAAAGAACGAGGACTGAAGTTGAGCAATCAAAAGAATTATCATTTATGCTTTCTTTTTTACTTTTGCTGAGGGTTTCATAAAGAGGAGATAAACTATTCTAGCTTATTACTTGTGAACTTTGGTTTATATTATTTGAGTCTGTTTTAGTTGCTTGAGGACAAGCAACATCTTAAGTTTGGGGGGGTTATAACTCTCATAAAGAGTTTTCTTTAGATTTGTCTTATGAACTTTAGATGTTGTTTTGAATAAGATAGCTAGTAATCAAAGTCCTTTTTGTTTGTTTTTGCATCTTTGTAAATAGATCATGATATTTTAACTTATGCAAATATTAATAAGTTTTTGCATGCTTTTGGTGAAGGTTTGATCAGGTTCGGAATGCTAGAGCCTTCTTACCGCATGTTGGTTAGAAGTTATGCTTGAGAATGTGAGATGCTGGGAGGATAGGTGTCGCAAAGGGGGCCGAAGTCTTGTCTGGACAGAACAATGACATCTTCATACCTGGAAGCATCTTGGAGGAGAGAGGAGAGATAGACGGTTCTGAAGGAAGATGCAAAAAGTATCAACCAAGGAGGGGATGGAAAATAATCGGATAACAATTAGAACACACGAGTGGAGAAGGTACGAAGGCGATTCAGCAACAACTCGAGGGAGAAGCCATTGGAGCAAGAAGGATTATCGTCGATAGTTTGATTTTAAATTTGTATTTTGATGATGAATGATCTTGCATTTCTTTTTATTTCTTTTGCAGGTATGAGCTAATTCCATTTTCACACTTGGGTTGTGGAATAATTCCCTTTTGCCTGATTATATGTTAGAACTATGCTTTATATGACTGAACTTGTCTTTGATCTTGTTTGTATTGGTTTCTTGAGCATGACAGTGGATAGAAACATTGCACCTATTGAAACCGAAAGGAGAATTAGGCCGAGAATATCTTAGACAATTGTATGAATCGCATAGACATATGAGATGATACAACTTGAGAGGACTGGATTTACTGAGTGGCATCACTTGAATATCGTGGTAGGCATAGACATATGAAACCCGGTAGGACAGTGTAGATCTAGTGGGACGGCAGTTTGCTAGGCAAGTTAAGAAAAGTTCCAAGGTTCAGTTGCATGCGAGACAGAAACTCTAGCATATGAGAAAGTAGAAGTGAATTGTACTCCATAACCTGAGTGTGCTCTCTTTATTACTAGTGAATCAGTTTACATTATTTATGTTTATTTTGTGGAACGAGGAAATATTGTTGATCTTGTTTTTATGTGGAATCATAGTTTATGCATAATTTTGTTTGAGTAGATGATTAGACTCATATATCCTTTCAATTACAAGCAATTCTTAGTGCACAATTTAGAAACTCACTCCCTTGGGTTCGATATCTGGTCTCACTTGACTGTATTACTTGTGGATTGTGTATACTTGCACATTGGTTCTGTAATCACACTATAGCACACAACACGAGGCCTAGCACCGATATTCCTGCTGAGGCAAGGCCCGAGGGATATGTTGAACAAGATCCGGCCTTTTTAGCTTCATGCTTTTCTGACTCCATTTCTGATGGAGAATCCGAGGATGTGTATGATGCAAGAGTTTTGAGAAAAACCCCAACAGGAGAAAATGAGGCACTCCGAGTCCCTTTTAATGGGTTACCAGGAAAGAGATTCAAGTTACGAAGGATTGCTCAATGGTGTGCACCGGTCTACCTAGTGGAGAAGGTAAATTCTTATATATTTCCTATGCTCTCAGAGATAGAAGAATTTTTGTTGGGCAAGGTTGAAAAGACATTGCCAACATATTTTATGCTGAGCTTGATGAGACCACACCCGAAGGGAAGTTGTTGAGTGAAGATTTCAGGAGATGGAAGAAGATGGATTATATGATGCACCAACTATGTTTCGAGGAGTGAATGTTGGTGATCACAGCTAAGGGTCTGAATTTCTGGAGGAAGGAGGAAAAATGGGCCAACGACTGAATGGATCAAGTGGCCGGATCGAAGCAATATTCTGATAAACTAGTGCTTGCCAGGCTTCAAGCCATTCGTGCCCATAGGCTGTTCTCCACTCCAAAATCATTGCCGAAATCTACATTCGCTCCAGATGGCTACTCTGATGCCAGGATTGAGCTATCAAAGCGCCAAGCACGAGCAACTGCTGAATATCATAGGCGCCAAGCAGAATATGAAGCTATAAAGATGGAAAGGCTGCTGGCCAGGATGGCTGCTATAGCCGCTGAGCGTGAGGTCGTAGAGCCGAGCGCTCAAAATAAAAGTCTTGTCATGTTTTTAGAACATGACATCCTTGACGTAGTACAAGAGGCTCAAGAAGAGGAGGCTAAAGTTGCTGAGACTGTTCAGATCATAGAGGCCGCATAGCGAATAATGGCTGAGGAGGCTCGCTACTTGGATGCTCAAGCTGAAATTGCTCAAGCCAAGAGCACAACCATGTTCTTAATTGCCGAGGAAACTCGCTACTCAGATGCTCAAGGAGAGATTGTCCAAGCCATGGAGGCAGCACAATGCTTAGTCGAAGAAGAAGCTCTCTACTTAGCATCTTATGGTGATGGAGATGTTGTAATGGATGATGCTGCCACTGCTGGACGTCAGGAACTTGTGATAGCTACAACCTCTTCATTCGATGCTACCCCAGTAAGCTCTCATGACTTCCACTCAAGTCTTCATTCTGCTGTTCAATTTGTTGTGCTAAATGCTCTATCCAATATCAATGAGCGAGTGGCGATGGAGGCGGCTGAAATAAGGAGGGAAGTTGAGGAGGTTAGGAGCGAAGTCTCTGAGGTCAGAGCTGAAGTTGCTGAAATAAAATCTGATGTGTATGGTGTGAAGACTAATATGAAGGTTATGAAGGAGGAGGTCGCTGACTCCCAGCAGAAGCTCACGCAGACTGTTCACTCCTTCTCGTCCACCTTTTTCGCTGCTCTCAAAGAGGGGGAAGAGAGGAGACTTGCTGAATTAGAGCAGAGGAAGAAAGAAGAAGAAGAACTCGCTGCTGCTGAGGAAGAGCGTAGAATTGTTGTGGAGGATCTCAAGAGGAAAGAGCTAGAATTGAAAATTAAGAAGCTCAAAATGGACAACGAGTAACTTGCCAAGAAGTTGGAGCGGGAGACGGCTAAACGAGAAGCCAACAAAGTCTATCTTGAGAAGTTCATGAAGATGACGCTGAACAAATTCGAAGAGTATGATCAGAAGAAGCCTGCTCCTTACCTATGAACTTTTGTATGTTTTTTTTTCTCTTTTTTGGTTTCATTGTACTTGTAATGATCCATCATATATATGAAACTGGATCAGACTTAGACAATTTCTCATTGTCGACCTCTGATATTTTTGTGTGTCTTAGTTGAAATACACTATCTGTGTATTCAACGAAAAGTGCATGTGGATGATGAGTCTTATATCTTTTGATTGGTTGGTAAAATGCTTGCTGAATTATTTGGGTGCTAAATTCTAGCATATTCCGAAGTAGCATTTTTACTTGTGTTTAATCGAGAAATATTTCCAAACACTTTGTGAGAGGGAATTTTATTAAAACCAAACCTGCTAGAACTAAGTTGGATAAACTCTGAGTTAGATTACTAGAATAGATCTGATACTTAGAAATCCTGTAAAACTTAGAAATTTTTCCTCTTAGATTCAGCAAGTGGTAGTAGGCTTTGATCGCACCAAAAAGGGGGAAATTGTTGGGAATTATGTTGTAATTCTCTCCCTTAGATAAAAATTGTAAAATGTTTTGTTGAATCAAAGCCTTAGTAGTTTGGTCAATCATTGTTGAAGTCTAGCATAGTCTAGCAACTCACGTGTAATGTCCTATTTAGGAAAAATATCGAGTTGTAATAGATTAGATTGCTAGAAGTATTCTCAGCAAATGGTAGCTACTAGAGAAGTCAGCAGACAAGGATGACTGCTAAGGAAGAAAGTAGTCATGTGCTAAGAAGAGTGATTGCTAAGGTGCTAGCAATCATATGCTGAAAAGAAGAGACTGCTAGGAGCATTCGCTTAGCAGTCAGCAGATTGAAGATAGCAGAATGTTGAAGGAGTCAGCATTCGGTGCTACGGAGAGATTGCTAGAAGCTATAGCAATCAGAATCCAAGATATCAAGTGATAGCAGAATGCTGAATGGTCAGCATTCGCTAGTACTTAGCAGATTGCCAGAAGAGCTCAGCAACCAAAAGACTTAGTAGATTGCTAAGAAGAGCTCATAATTCAAAAGGCTTAGCAGAGTATTTCCAGCATTCTCCTATAGAACGCTAAGCAAGGAAATACATAGCAACGACTTGCTAAAGACGCCCATTCTGACAGAAGGTACAACAAAGGACGAAAGCCATACCCGAAGTAGGTAAAAAGGTATTGTACCGCGCCGGAAAGGAAGAAAAAGCAAGTAACCATTTTGAACGGAGAAGACCGTTGTGTCTAACGGGTCTGGAGATTTAAAGTTTCAATCTCCAGATATAAAAGAGAAGTCCAACAGAGAGAGACACTACTACTGCTCATACTCTCGCATTCAAACACTTGAACACCTGAAAAGCAAATAGAAATTCCTCTGTCAAAAACGAACAAAGCAAAAGAGAGAGTAGTCAGTTGAGAGCCCTCTTAAAGAGAAGTATTCAAAGCTCTCAACAACCATAGTGTCCCCCATTGAATATCTGACACTATCTTGAAGAGATTCCTTGACTTTGTTCAAGAATCTAATCATTAGGATACATTCCATCCTAATAAGCATCCAGCAGTCACATCTCAGAAAAGGGATTGACTCCGACGGGCTGTTGCAAAAACCAAACAATGTTCAGGAGAGAACTATAAAACCTCCATTACAGCGAAGGACAAGTTTTACAAAGGTGCACCCTTGATTTGGCCGTAGCTGTAGACCGAATAGATTGAAGCAGCGGAGGATTGCTTTGTAGTGGCTAGGTCGAAAGCTCACTACCTGCTACAAGTGTTCGGCGATTCCTTGTTCTTCAAATATCTTTTTAGTGAAATTCTCAGTGATACGACTGAGGAGTGGACGTAGATCTTTAAGATTGAACCACTATAAATCTTGTGTGTTCTTTACTATTATATTGCTTATTGTTTGACTGTTGTGGTTTGAAACCTAGCATCGAAAGTTGCTAGAGTATCTACTTGTAAGAAACCCTAACTTCTACCTCGAGCTAAAATATCTTTGACAAGAACTTAAGTGCAAGATAATCATTAATCTTCCGATGCATTCGTGTGTTAGCTGTTTGCTATTCATCACGACGACTCTGATTTGGTACCAACAGATGGAAAATAGCAATATCAATAACCAGATAGGACAGGGAGTGTTCTGATGCTAGTTGGAGTTCGAAGCCGAACTCAAAAGGCGTAAGGAACAAGTTCGAGCTCTACTGGAAGAAAACTTAAGAGTCACCTTCGAAGCGAAAGTTCTTTGGTAACAACTAGCCCTTAACCAAAGTAAGGGGCAAGACGAAACTCAATCCATGAGTCATTCACAACAACAAACCAATTCGGACAACAATCTGGACAATCAAGTAAACATGTTCCGAGCCCCTACCAAACCAAACAGTTGTCGGGTCCTTACCAAATGGGATGACTCGAGAGAAAAAATATGATTGTTCGAGAAGCAGCTCGAGCAGATGCAAAAGTTAATAGCTTTGATCCGTGGGGCCCTCACTCCGCCAAAGAACATACTGTTGGATAGTAATGCTCAATCACCTTTTGCTCGAAGGATATCGGCAAGATAACTACCCTCCAGGTTCACCATGCCCACAATAAAGGCATATGAGGGAAAATATAGCCGAAGTGCGGTGAGGAGGTCGGATGATTTGTATTCGGTCGTCCAAAGAGAAAATGAATCACTTCTGGACTTCCTGAGGAGATTCAATTCAGTAAAGGTCACCATACCAAACTACCTTGAAGAAACGACAGTTTCAGCTTTCAAAAAAAGCTTGAAGAGAAACTCAAACCTCTTCTGGAAATTAGTAAAGTACCCCCATTCGACAATGTAAGAGGTCCTATCCAGGGCTGAGGCCCAAAGAAGACAAGAGGTCGAAGAAGAAAGCTTCGGCCGAATAAATAAAGCTAAGGTCTAACTAGCTTGTATGGAGTAGAAAAGCGAGACACGAACCAACGTCCGATATCAACCCCATCCAGCTCGTACTGATGCTATGAAATGATAAATAAAAATGTTCTCGAAGGAACATCCATATGACCTGAAACTCCTTGCGTGTAGCTGAACAAGAAATACAGAGCGAGGTTTGGTGGCCAAGAAAAATGATGCTAAAACCGAGTCAGAGGAACGCATCACTTTATTGCGAGTTCCACCAAGATCATGGCCACTGAATCGATGATTGCCAAGATTTGAAAAGGGAAGTCGGTCGACTTCTCATCGAGGGACATCTGACGCACCTCTAGAATCCTGACAAAAGGATAGTTTGGAGAAGGGGGAGGAAGAACAACGTAGGGTTTGCCAGAAATCCTAAGCCCGCTGCGGGCGCGAATAAGCAACCCTTGCCCGAAGAGCCGCACAAGCCGCAAATCGAAGGAGTAATAAATATCCTAACTGGTGGCTCTTCGATCACTGGCGCATCTCAAAATGCCGCAAAAAGGGATTGTCGAGAAGCAAGGAACCTGTCAATTACTCAAGTCAAAACATCTCCGCTCGAAATATGATTTGGGGTAAAATACCAGAACAAAGTGCACCATCTGCACGATGACGCACTTGTGTTATCACTAATGATTGCCAATGGTCAAGTCAAACGAATATTAGTTGACAGTAGGGCCTCATTGAACCTGATCTTCCTCAAAACTCTTTAAGCAATGAGTATCTCGAACACTAAAATTACCAAGAACCCTATTACATTAGATGGATTCAACAGAGAAAAACTCAGCTCCCTCGGAGAAGTCACACTTCCATTATTCACCGAAGGAATGAATCTCTAAACAAGGTTCCAAGTGGTTGACGCCCCTTCGGCATATTATGTCATAATGAGACGACCTTGGATCCATTTAATGAAGGTCGTCCCCTCTCCAACCACCAAATGATAAAGTTTGCAATTTCATGGGGAGTTCGAACCATAAGAGGTGATCAACATGCATCAAGGAGTTTCTATGAAATCACCTTATGAACCGTCCATATGGTGGAACCAAAACAAATCAAGGGAGGGTCTAAGATACAAATCGGTCCAAGGGGCCTAACTAAAACCACATTCATAGGAGAGACTTTTCGAAGAATTGAGAGGACGAATGAGTAATTTCCTCGTCCAAAGGAGGGAAAACTTTTCATTTTCCCATGCCGACATGCCCAGAATTGATCCGGCAATCATCTCACGGTAGTTGCATATTGATCCCAAATTTAGACCAGTTAAACAAAAACGAATGTGGTTTTCCCGAGAGGATCAAAGTAATTGCCAAGGAAATTAGAAACCTTCTTAGAGTCAGTTTCATTCGAGAAGTGAAGTACCCCTCAATGGCTTGCAAATATGGTAGTAGTACAGAAGAATAATGGGAAGAGTCAAGTATGTGGAGACTACACAGATTTAAACAGAGCATGTCCGAAGGACCCATTCCCTCTACCGTATATTGACCAACTCGTTAATGTAACTCCAGGATACGGAGTAATGAGCTTCATGAACACCTTTTCTGGCTACAACCAAATCAAGATGTAACCTCTGGATGAAGAGAAAATGGAATTTATGACAAACCAAGGCATTTATTGTCATAGAGTCATGTTGTTTGGTCAAAAAAATTGTGGGTTCAACCTATGAAAGACTAATGAACACCTTTACTCACACTAGGAAGCCGCTCTGGCACAAGCTATCCACCTCTCACACGCGCTAACTATCCAATCAACTGCTGAAAGAGCCCTTGAAATCATTCATGAACGCACGCTGCATAATCTTCTCCTATAACAACTTCAGATTCTACATCGATGCAAGTCTATTGAAGAGTACCCTACAAAGAAGGCACAGAAAATCCGAGAAGAGGAGGAAGAGATGCTAATGCTAGAACGAGCAGCTGAGCAGAGGAGAATAGAAGCAGCTGAGCAGAAGAAGAAAGAATTAGAAGAAGTTATAGCAGTCGTAGAAAAAAAAAGGCAGGAGGCCGAGGAAGTAGCTGAACAGAGAAGAAGAGAGGAGGAGGCAGCAACCGAAACTGCTCACTCACGTCAACTGGAGATGGCAAAGGAAACTGCCACTGAGGGAGACTCAAGGGAAATGGTTCTTCATGCTGAACAGACAGATGTCCCTGAAGAAACCTTGTCTCCAAATCCTATCTTAGTTGGTGTTCCCACCTTAACCATGGATGATGCAGTACGAGACGTAATCAACTGAACTGAATTCCTTTTAATATCTTTTGTTGCAGTTTTTTACTTTTCATGTACTTGTAATGATCACATATAATGAAAGGTTAAAAACTGTTGGTTTGAAGACAACTTCTCATTGTCTCTTACCATAGATACTTAACATTTAGCTGAATTCACATATTCCAGTGTGATCTGCACATCATTTTTTGCTTTAAATAGATGATAATCAAGTAATATCTCTCTGATTCAGGGGGAAGATCAATTAGAGTAGGTCACGTTTAGAAGAAGCACAGTTCTGAGTAGTGTTAGGGTTTCACACTTTGTAAACCCAGAGCAACTGCATCTTCTTTCCGACTTAGACGGTATAGTTTTGACAACATCAAAAAGGGGGAAATTGTTAGATGCTGATGTAGAAATCCCACCTTTAATTTGATGTTTTTATGTGTCAAAACTATATACCAAGATTTAGGTCTTAGAGTTATTACCTCATGTAATCCTTGTATAGGATAATCGAGTTGTAATTGTTCGGGAGAAGCAAACTACCAAAAACTGTGGAACAGTTTTTGAAGATGAAGCTGACCGAACAGAAGGACCGAAGAAAACTGTGAATACAATTCGAGAAGCAATATGCAAGAAAACTGTGCATGCAGTTTTAAACTGCCAAGGATAAAATAGCGATGAAAATTGTGGACACAATTTTTATAGAGAAACTGTCGAGAACAACTCATGGTTTCAGACAAGCACAGTTTTACGCCAAAAGAAACACTTGAAAAGCAAAGAGCCAAGCAGTCATAAAGAGCATTGAAGACTCAATGATAAGGAACAAAGATACACACAGTTATGACTGCAGTACATTGTTGTTCAAAGTCTGACACAGATGAGACAAAACCACCTCTGCAAAAGCATGGCAGCGTTCAGAAAAGGCAGTGCAGTAGGTCTGCAACAAACAGAAAAGAAGAAAAGAATGGCCACTGATTGGACATCATTCAAATTGTCTCTACTGGCTACTTTCAGAGATTCAACTATAGATAGAAGAAAGACCGAAGAAATAACTGTTGGGAAATTTGGCTAAGTTTCCTTTCCCCAGTAGCTACTTGTTTAGATTCTAGTTT
>JAPKLW010000619.1:335224-355464 GCA_026898455.1 Plectranthus barbatus | reverse complement strand
AAACTTGTGGCAATTTAGTTTATATTGATTTTATGTTGCAATATATGTTAGTGGTTTTGTGTACTAATTGTTTATGTTACAGTAGTAAATTCGGGCACGAAATTATTTTCAACTTCATTACTTAGTGAATTATCGGATTAATTTCTGAAGAGTGGATGCAGGACTTAAGGATCCGAACCACTATAATATCCTATCTTGTTTACAGCTTTCGTTATTTTTCTCACTATACAGTTTTCAACTGAGTTTTGAAACCTTCAACACTTCTCTAAAGTGTTGAAGTGTATATCTGTAAACTAAATACTTAAAATTTCGGCTAACACGATTTTATAAATCCAAAACCAGGAAACTGACACCATAGTTTTAGAGTGCAACTGCTTAGTTAAATTTCCGCTGCACAATTATTCATACTCTGATCAGGGACCAACAATATGTAACCTCCAAGCCTAAGAAATTACTTAAGCGAGCCATATCCTTCATTGCGAACTCAGAATGCATGCGTGTAATAAAGGCCGAAATATGAGATGAGTTATTTTTGGTGAGGATTATGTCGTCAACATAGACGAGAAGATAAATAAGAGTAGTACCGTTAGAGTAAATAAACAAGGAAGTGTATGCCTTGCTGCATATGAAACCCGAAGACAATAGAAAGGAACTTAGTTGTTGAAACCAAATGCGGGGTGCTTGTTTGAGTCCATAAAGAGCCTTTTTGAGACGATGGATGTGATTGGGAAAGCGTGGATCAAAGAAGCCCGAAGGTTGATCCAAGTAAAGATGCATCGATAGAATGTCATTGAGAAATGCATTCTTGATGTCAAGCTGGTGGAGGGACCATCCAAGAGCAACCGCAAGAGAGATGACAATACGGACAGAGGTGGCTAAGACAACGGGACTAAAGGTGTGCGAAAAATCAAGACCAGGGATCTACAAGAGTCCTTGCGCTACAAGGCATGCCTTGTGGCACTCAACAGTGCTGTCAGATCAAAACTTTGTACGAAAAACTTACTTGGAACCTACAATATTAGAATCCGGGGGTCGTGGTACAAGATTCCAAGTGTGATTGTTTTGTAAATCTTCCATTTCCTCGGTCATAGCGGCGAGCCAAACGGGACTCTTAGCGGCCGACTTGTAACCCTTGGGCTCGGAACATGCAACAAGTGCATTGTGGAGATCTGTAGCAGCATAGTGGGTAAGATGGCGAGGCTTAAAGATGTTGGCTCGAGCTCATGCAACCATGTGATATCCGGGCGGAGCAGGAGGAGGAGTCTGTGGTGCTGTAGGAGGATCCGACGAGGGAGATTGCAACGGAGCAGAAGCTGAGGCATGATCATCTGGGCATAACTAGCAGGGACGAGCATCAAGTTGGGGCTGAGCACGTGCACGAGGAGGGGCGACAAGCGAATGAGAGAAATTCAGAGAGCATGCAACATTCGGCTCAATAAAACTGGAGATGCCGAGCTTAGAGAAAGGAGCTGCACCTGAGGAAGTGACCATAGGATAGTTAAACTCATCAAATCTAGCATGCCGTGTAGTGTAAACTCGTGACGTGGATGGATCAAGACAACAGAAAACCTTGTGATGAGAAGAGAAACCGATGAAGATACATGGAATGATGTGATGAGAGAATTTATTTGCCGCATAATCATGTAGACAGGGATAAACTCGACAACCAAAAGGATGAAATAAAGCATAGTTTGGCAGCACCCCAAATAATATCTGAAAAGGTGATAAATCTTGAAAAATAGAAGATGGCAGCCGATTGATAATAAATGTCATTGTACAAAATGCTTCAACCCAAATAGTTTACGACAAATGAGAGTGAAAAAGTAATGCTAACCCAATTTCCGTAATATGGCGATGTATGCGGACGCACGACCATTTTGAGAAGGAGTGTATGGGAAGGATTGAAGATGTTGAATATCTTTTTAGTGAAGAAATCTTGAACGGCTTTATTTGTAAATTCAGTGGCCCTATCGCTCTGAAAAACTTTAATTGATCTAGAAAACTGATTTTCAACGAGCAATGTAAATTTTAGCAAAATCGAAAAGAAATTCGATTTTCTAGCCAAGGGATATAGCCAAGTGAAGCAAATGTAATCATCCACAAAAATTACGTAATATCGAAAATTTGCAGAAGATGTAACAGGGGTAGGTCCCCACAAATCACAATGTATAAGATCTAAAACTTGGGAAAAATGTTTTTCATTTAAAGTGAAAGGCAAACGGGAACTTTTAACCATTAGACACGATGAACAAAGACTGGCTTTGGTAAACAAGAGGTAACAAAAATATGCCCTTATTTACTACGTAAAGAAATAGAGTCAAACAACACATGACCCAAACGACTATGCCAAAATTCAAATGAAGCAAGTAAAGAATTGTTCTTCAACTGAGTAATGAAGGAAGGCTGCACATGCTCTAGAGTATAAAGGCCAGCACTACGGCGACCGCTTGCGAGAACTTCCCTTGTGCGCCGATTCTGAATAGCAAAGGAGTGATCAGAAAATAAAATGTCAACCGGATAATCAGACGTAAGCTTACTGACATAGAGAAAGTTCTTGGTAAGAGACGGCACCGCAAGAACATCTAATAAATTAATAGATTTAGAAAGGCGAGAATAACCAATACGAGAAATATCAAGGGAATCACCGTTACCAACGATGACACGATCAGAACCGGAATAATGCTGAGAGGAGTTGAGAATGTCAGTGTCAGGAGTCATGCGAGCAGATGCACCTGTATACAAAAACTAGTCCGAGGCATGCGAAGAAGAAACATAACAATTAACATTAAAAGTTTTAGCAAGATTTGCGCTAGAGGAACGAGAGTAGAGATTAGGGCAGGAGTTCGCATAGTGCCCATCTTGACAACATATCTGACACCGTGGCGGTCGGTGTTGATTGGAGCGGTTATTTCTACGGTCGCGTTGATTGTTGCAAGAGCCCCCACAATGTTTGTCAGAGTTACCACGGGTGGAATCAGCGAATGTCGGTGGCTGGCTGTTCCATAAAACGCGACCGGAGAGTTGGAAGAGCCCTCCTTGGAATCCTGAAACATCGAAAAACTCTCGGCTTTGGAGAGGAGATCACGGAAGGAGGGAAGCGCATTAAGCACCATCTGAGCAACATAAAAGGACGAGAACTGGGGACCTAGGCCGCAAAGAAACCAATGCGCCTTGTCCGTATCATCGACCAACCGACCCATCGCAGCTAATTGATCGCAGAGAGCTTTGAACTCTCTACCATATTCAACAACAAAGTGTAAACCGTGCTTGATAAGTTGCAGGTCATCCTTTAGTCGGAGTTCGCGAGCTTTCGACTTGTTACTAAAGGCAACGTCCAGGGCTAGCTAGACGGACCAGGCCGTAGTGCATCTGATAACCTCCGCCATGGCTTCTTCTGAGAGAGTGGAGAGAAGCAGGCTCATTAATCGCTGATCTTAGAGATGCCAAGTGGTGTAGGTGGGGTTGGAAGAGACTGAACCAGATGGAGAAGCGAGAGTGGCTGGGGGCGGCGGGAGATAACCATCAACATATTTGAAGAGATCCTGACATGTAAGGAGGGGAACAAGGTGCGAACGCCAAAGGAGGAAGTTCGACGATGATAATTTGATTGTGATGATGTGCACAAGGGTGGAGAGAGGCAGCAGATCATCTGGGGCCATGGCGTGGGCGAGAGAGACGTGAGGGAGGGGACAGGATCGAGTTAGATGGCTGATACCATGATAGGGTTTTGCGCAAAAGTAAAATACTTTATTGATGAATATAAATAGAGTACAAAAAGATATGGAAAATATCTAAAAGATATAAAATTTTAGAAACCCTAGATATAAGAATATCTATATCAAATCTAATAATATTCTATCAATGAGATAACTTGATTCACCGATGTGTTAGCAGACAACAGGGTCAGCTAAGTTTATACTTGTATCTTCATTCTCTTTTCCTTAGTTGTCAATTCCCCCTGAACTGTCAACTAGTGCTATTCCTACAGTTGGTGACCAGTCATGTTAGTTGTGGCTCTCTCCTTATAACTGTTAGTTAGGGTAACCAGTTATGGTTGTTTTTGAACTGATCTTTAGTCAATCAGTTCTTCAAGTCTCTTTTAATCTTAGACTCTCGTCGGATCCAAAACTATTACAACTTTATAACTTATACAATAATACATTCGAAGATCAATTCTCTAATATGCTCTTTACAAAGGAGATAAGTGACTGATTGTTTTCGACATATCAATAAAACTAAATATAATTCCAATCACCATCTAAATAGACCAAATTAGACCATGCAAATCCTTATTATATATCCAGAAGAAAGCTGTTACTTAGAAAATTTTAATTAAATTGTTTATTGTGAGTATTCACGTATATATTTTGAAAACATTGAGTACATCTTGAACCATACTCTTTCAATTATAAATTGCTCATCCCATCAACAGGGACAAGCTTCAACCTGCCTTTCCAACCCAAATTCTATCCCAATAATTAATGATAATGGAGTACAGATAAAGAGACGATAACAGTTATGCAAAATGTAATCCTCATGCATATGAATGTAAAACATATATAAATAAGCTAAAGATACAATAAGGTCTCATGGAGGGAGAGAGAGAGATGGAGAATACTAGGGCATATGGCTAGCTGTATAAAGAAAGCCACTGTCATATAATGGTCTAGTCAGCAAAATAAATATCATAGAAATAATGAAGAAGAAAACTGGCTGCATGCGGTAGTTAGAGTCATAGGAGCTTCAAGATCTCTCATGCCTCCTCTTTAGGGAAAGCGGCAGGAATAATATCCTGCAACAATCCATAGTCAGCTAGCTGCTGCTGGAACTGCTGAGGCGGAATGCTCGAGTTTTGCTGATGATGAAACACACTGTTTCCGTAGAGGTGAGGCATCTGAAATAAGAGTTCTTGAGGGAGCAGCGGCGGAGTCAGCATTGCAGGACCTAACATTGCCGCCGCATTCCCGCGGAGAGTTGCCGGAACATGGTGGTTGTGCTGCCCTTCGTACGTCGTGATCACGACTGAAGGGTCTTGGAACGATCTCTCCACCCGTTTCTTCACCGGGCATTTTTGGGTTGTGCATCTGTAGTAGCTTCTGCATATTTTTATTTTTTTTAAAAGCAAGATTAATTTGTGAGGTGATTCAATAAATGAATTTAAAAAGATTGATTTTATTTATTAGTCAATTAGTCAGACAGATCTTGCTCTATTTTACCATTTGGGAAACACTTTCACTTTAATTAGGTTAGGCTTTAAGACTAATGTACAACGGTGATTTCATGAAAATTATGACAAAGAATGTTTCAAACACAAGCAGATAAAAAACTAGGTTTGATGTCGGAACACGAAGTATTGCCGAAAACGGATAAACAACAAAACAAGAGCTTGATTAAACAACGCGTTTGAGGTGAAATCTTGATGAAATGCGTTCATACTAGCTAGGGTTGAGTTCAAACTTCAACTAGCAATGAAGGTTGACTTTGGCGTCTACTTGCATGATATTTGTTTGCTGTCTAAATTTCAAAACATCGTGTTCAGACAAGATGGGCGCAAATTCAAAATATATAGATCAAGAAATTAAAAATATTATAATAATAATAATTTAAAGAAAGAAAGAAAGAAAAATTGCAACCTGGGATAAGGGCTGTTCTTGACTGCTTTTTGGCCGTATTTTCTCCATCTATACCCATCTTCTAGATGATCCACTTCGCTCTTAGTCATGAAAGAAAATCGTGGCTGCCTTTGCTTCTTCTCCACTTTCTTCTTGGCTTTCAGGCTTCATTTATCACCAATTTTTTTCCAAAAAGATATGTTAAAACTCATAATTAATAATTATCGAGACAAGAAAAATAGGTTAATTTTTATGTAAGAACTAAGAATTAAGCACACACTCTTTCTTAGACATGTCATCTTCCTTCACATCTTTCTTGCCCTTGTTCGAGTCTTCGTCCCCGGGAGCCGCCTCCGCAGAGGATGACGAGATCGACGAGTTTGGGGTGGCTGGTGTGGTCTCGCCGCCTCCTCTCGCGGCCTCCACCGCCGGTGCCTGCTCCTCTACCGCGACGGAAGATGGAGGGGACAAGCCGAAGGCACCCAAAAACGAGTTGTGATCGTTGGATCCATGCAGCATCTCGGCAAAGCTGACGTAGGTAGGATCGAACATTTTTTCGACTGAGGAATGGTCGGCGGAGAAGGTAGCGGAAGGATCGTTGGCGTAAGGGGAGGAATGCGTGGTGGAGTATGTGTAGGCGGCGGCGGTGGGGTGGCGTGGGTCATCGTGAAATGGTTGGTGGTAGAAGAAATCCGTGAAGTCTTCCGACATGTGGAGAGAGAAAGAAGAGATGGAGGGAGTGAGTAGAGTGGTGGAGAAAGGAGAAGAATATGAGTTTTAGGTTTGGTTTGATTTGCTACGCGATATTTTATTTAAATTTTTTGATGAGAAAAATAATGATTTGAATAAAAACTAACAATAATAATGATTTGGATTAAGTGGGGTTATTACATGAGTTAATCGCGTCTCGATTTTATTAATTAAGTAATTTGGTGGAGAAATAAGATAAGAATAGGTCAGCCTCACGATTCTAGAACTATTACTATAATTCAAGGTCTTCTAGTTTTACTAATAAAATATATTAATTTAAATTTCATCCCCATTAAATATTCTTAATTATTCCGAAAGTTTAGATAAAATCTATATTCCACATTTTTAAATTGATGAACTTGTATTCTCCAATATGCTATGTTATGTAATTTCATCTCATTCTCTAATACTATATCAATTTTTCGCCATGTCCATTACTCATTTGTCCTACTGATGTGGCAGTAAATTTTAATTTATTTGTTAATTATTTTGTTGAATTCGATGTTTAAAAAAAAAAAAGTTAACATTTTAATTTTTGTGCTTTATTTGTTGGTGTAAGTTAATCTTTTACTTTTGTATAATAAAATAGATTTTTAATCGATATTTAGTTACACAAAATTGAATTAAAATTATAATAAATCATAAATACAAATCGTCAATCAAAAATAAGTTTTCATTTTATAATAATTAATATTGAATAATAAATCTAATAGTGACAAGAATATAGAATTTATAATGATTATTTTTAAATTTATTATTTAATAATTGTTGATCCCCTATCAGAGTAGTTATTGTGCAGCGGAAATTTTAATGTTCCTTGCAATTAACTTGCTGAGGTTCTAACACGGCAAGCACTTATAAATATGCCTTAAGCTCGAGTATTTCTTAATTCACTTGCAGTTTATACTCCAACACTTTGAGGTAGTGGGTTTCAATTCAGCAGAAAACAATGAAATAGTAAACAACAGTAAGAACACAAGGTTTACAGTGGTTCAGACAAATGTCCTACGTGCACTAATCAGTATGCTGACTGGAATTCCCTAAGATTTGATACAAAAAGTTAAACTAGATCTCTAGTTGTAGGCAACACCTCCGTCTGGCCACAACGTACCTTCAAGTAGCTCTTCTATATCTATCTTCTCGACAATCTCTGGAGTGAGGACGCACCACGCAGCCTCTTTATATGCTGGAAATATACTACTAGAATTTTAGTCTTTCCCAACAACATCAAATGTTGTTAATTTAAAGCTATCCTAACACATATAGCTATCCTAACACTAATGTACCCTGTTGTCCCAAAAGGTGTCATAATAGATCGAGGTCTTATAATGACAATGAGGGGTGTCATTATAACCCAACTATTTCTCACATATATACATGTCATGATAAAGCATCTAAAGTAACAAAGTTCGATGTAAGTACAAGTAATTGAAATCACATGTTTACCTGTTAGGAAAACTAATATAAGGTGACATATTAAACTGTTAGTAAAAGTCATTTACTTCACTATATACCTGTTGAAAAAAATGATATATGCTAACACCATTCTATCAAACATTGTCATTGAAGACCATATTCATAAATGTGCATTTTATATATTTTTATTTAGTCTAAACATAGATAAAGGAACAATCAATTAAAAACATAACTTTCAAATGGCATTTAATAAAAATATATTAAAGATATAATCCAAGTAATTTAGCTAGGTCTTCATAAAATTACAAAAGTAATGACTTCCAAACTAAAAGACAAAAAATAATTCTCAAAATTTAATTAAAGACTATTCCGAATCTATTCCTCGTCACCATCAATTGCAACTTTTATCTTCACCTCAAACCAATTCAGCCCCAATTGCTCCGCTTAAGGAGAAATAACCATCTAAAAAACAAGGAAAAACAAATTTTGAGATATTATCAAATTGGTCGTAAGAAAATCAATCCCTCTCCAGCACAAAAAAAAAGTGGAGTATAAACTTGGGTATTGTCCATGGAATAAATGAAGTTACTTGAATCCGAAAGAACCTATGGCCAATAAAGAACAAATAATTAGAAATGGAATAAATGGATTGATGAAGAAACCAAATTTAGTGATAATATGAATTAATAATAACTTAGGACCTCAGAAGCAACTCAAATAGACTATTGCCCTTCTTCTCATATATAGAGAGCCATTCTAGTGCTCTAAGCTTAAATATTAAAATGAGTCACATACATGTTGGATTAAAATTAATAGAATAACAAAATTAGGCATGAACTTATGTTTGTGGGAAGGGAGCATGTTCAAACCAGTGAAAAGTAAATGGAAGTTCATTGTTACATATTTCGAAATTCCAATATTGAACCTACCAACATAAAAAGATAAAGTTATATGGAGAAAAAAATTTAAGTTCTTCTCTAGAAGGTAGCCAAGCCCAGCATAGCTAACAAAACCATATTAATTTTTTTGTTAAGCAATACCTACTTCATATAATAGCCAATCAAATCTTCAATGAAATGCCATACTATTTTTGCAAGGATTGAGCATAATCTTAAGACACAAAGTACTTTAAATTTCAAAATGAGATAAGCCACATGACATTTAATAATTCAACAACATGAAGATAATAAAAAAATTGTATCAGATCCATTGCACTATTTTTTCATGAAAGCAAAAGGTTAAGAAAAAATAGCTTCTCTTACCTAAGGACTATATCAGGATCTATTTCTCTAAATTTCCATGAAAGGCTAGATAAATTTAGTGTCTTACCTAATGTCAAATGTCTGAAAGTACAACATTCTCGTTCCCTTGTTATAGCTCCAAAGCTGACTGAGGAGACAAATCTCCTGCATATCCACCATATCTTAATATCCTATAAGAACCCCTGCACAAATCTGATGAGAAATGTAATTTCCATTCACTAAAAAGAGAGAAAAGAATCAGGATACATTTTCTAGATGTCATTTAGAAAAAATCAAATTGGAAATATAAATACAATATTTATACCACAAAGTCCCTGAGTGTGCATCAGAAGGCATAACTGATTCAACATCTTACAAATTTGGGTAGAACCTGAGTATTATCACTTATGTTGCTATGAAAACTCTCTAGTTGATCATCTGCAGCAGAATCATAAAGCATCATGTCATTTGATCCTAAATAGTGTG
Source organism: Plectranthus barbatus (assembly GCA_026898455.1). Classification (NCBI taxonomy): domain Eukaryota; kingdom Viridiplantae; phylum Streptophyta; class Magnoliopsida; order Lamiales; family Lamiaceae; genus Plectranthus; species Plectranthus barbatus. The sequence continues at coordinate 345,959 of JAPKLW010000619.1, read as the reverse complement.
GTTCGTTTCGATATAATGACCAAGAATTAATGCCCATAGAAACAAATTGTTTGCTCTTTCCGACATGATTAAGGTCAAGACAAGAAGCAGGTCTTTTTTTAAAGGAAACGATGTTGAGGTGAACATTCTTTGAGCAATTCAGGACAACTCTGTCAACATTGATGCAGTTGGCACTAAATTCCATACAACATGGACATAAGGATTTGAATCCTCCACAAACAGAAACCTGCGTGAGAATAGGCAATAAAATTAACCCTCCTTCCTCGCTCAGTGACAGCGATGTTTTTATTTTAATAATAACCGCAACTTCAATCAACTTAGCAAACAGACCAAGAAACCCAACGGCGCATAATCACATAAAAGTCATTCCCAAGGAGGAAGATACAGAGATCATATGAAAGAATTTAACAAAAAATCAATATAACTTAATCAACTAATTTAAATAAAAAAAGGTACATTTCAGTTCCAAAAATTCAAAAGCAAATAAAACAAAAAGTTTTAACCTTTGTGTGGCTGGCTGACCAAAGCGGCAACAATCTATTAGGGATTAAAAATAAAACCATTAAATGCCCTCTGCGGAACCTCCGATATGCTCCGCCGCACGACTCGTCGGCGTCCACCGTGTACGAAGGCTGATTCGGCGGGAAGAAGGCGAACTTAGCCGCGATCGATGAGGTTACCCCACCCATACCATTTCTCTCCTAAATGAATGGTGACTATGAGAGACTAGACAAAGGGTAAAAAAGGGCCACCGCCACAAACCCTAATTCCCCAAAGCCCTAGGCGGCGATGCCGCCGGCCCAGGTAAACTCCGGTCAATCACCGGCAAAGAGCGAGCAACCAACCTTAATCGCAAACTGAAAGAGGAGTTGAGGCTTGAAAGAGATGTGGAGCACTGCGTGCGAGCGAGAGTGGAGTATCTGAATTTTTAGTAACAATAAGTTGGGCAAAATTTGGGGAAAACTAAAAATATTCCCGCCTATTAATTCATATATTTACTAGTTTTTATTTCATTTATTTTTAAAATAGAATTTATAGCTTTCCTAACAGTACATTATATTAGGAAAAGAATATTTAATTATGTTAATTTATTATACAAAGATATCTTTCCTCACACCATCTACTTCTTGTTGGGTTAAATTACTTATAAAAATTGCTTTTATTTTTTAGTTAAAAATACATATAAAATAAATACTTAATGCAAACTTTTCTCAACACTTGTCATAATATACATAATTTTACAACATTTTTATAGATGTGTTAGCAAAAGGGTGTCACTATAACCCAAATTTCTAGTAGTGATAGGAGTTTTATAGTTAATCATTGAAATTATCTAACACTACAATAAAAAAAAGATAATAGACAACGCGGAAATCGCGTAGTCTAATCAAAATTTCCGCGTTGTCTATTTATGTGTAGTCTATTTGGGGACGCTAATAGACAACGCGGAGCTTCACGTCGTCTATTAACATATAGACGGCGCGGAGCTCCGCGTCGTCTATATATTAATAGACAATGGAGCTCCACGTTGTCTATTAGCATATAGACAATGCGCGCGGAGCACTTCATTGTCTATTAATATATAGACAACGCGTCGTCTATTTATATATAGACAACGCGATCCACCGCGTCGTCTTTTCCTTTTTTTTCGTTTAATTTTGTATATCTTGTAAAAGGGATACAATAATTTATTTAAATCAATATAAAATGACATTTTAATAATTCTCAAAATTACATATGTTTGGTAATAATGTAGTGTTAAAACTAACTACAATTACAAAATAATCTAAGTACATCAAATGTGACGATAAATCTTCTTTAGATCTGCCTAAAACCGATCTGTAGTCCAGAGCTTGCAGGTGAGACATTCTGAAAAGGGACTGCATGAAATCAATAAGTCTTTACTAATAGCACAACGAATTGAAATTTGAATCCTAAACCAATATTAACACGACAACCACAAACCACAAGCATGAAATCAAGAAGCCATTTCTAATTCACATAGTCACATAAGTAGATATCTTGGATATTCCGAAATTAGGCAGCTTCTACCTGAAGGCCTCTTCGGAGGAGTGTTATTAAGTTTCTTGTATTTTCAATCTTTCATCTTTAATAAAAGTGATAATACATATTTCAGTTCTATCATAAACCACCAAACCCTGACCTCAACAACAAAAGAGGAACTAAAAACCAATAAAGACTTATATGTTTGATAGTAATATGTTTTGATGTCTCTCGCATAAACTTTAAGCAAACATAAATATTGTTGGGAATTATTCGCGAATTCCTCCCTTAGATCAAAGTTGTAAAAGGTTTTGTTGAATCAAAGCCTTAGTAGATTGGTCGATCATTGCTGAATTCTAGCATAGTCTAGCAACTCTTATGTAATGTCCTGTTTAGGAGAAATATCGAGTTGTAATAGATTAGGAAGTGCTTGAGAAGATTGCTAAAGGATTCAACAAATGGAATGAAGAATATCAAAATTCAAGCAACTTCAGGATGCTAGAAGAGTTCTCAGCAGATGGTAATTGCTAGAGAAAACAGCAGACGAGAATGACTGCTAGAGATGATAGTGGACAAGTGCTAAGAAGATTGATTGCTAAGGGGTTAGCTGTCATATGCTGAAGGAAGAGATTGCTAGGAGCCTTACTCAGCAGTCAGAAGTAAAGGGTAGAAAAATGCTAAAGGAGATAGCACTCGCTAGCATTCAAGCAGATTGCTAAGTAATAGCAATCAGCAGTCAAGACTCAGGTGCTGAAATACGCATCTGCTGAAGGAATCAACAGATTGAAGGGCGGGTTGCGAGAAGAGCATAGCAAACACAAGGCTTAGCAGATCGTTCCAGCATTCTCTGAGAATGCTAAGCAAGGATTATATCTAGCAACAATCGCTAATACAACCGTTCTGACAAAAGTACAAGCAAAGGGCAAAAGCTTTCCCGAAGTAGGTCAGAAAGTACTGTACGACGCCAAAAATGATGGATAAAGTCGAACTCCATTTGGACGAAGAAGCCGTTGTGTCTAACGGGTACGGAGATTCAATGTTTGAATCTCATGGTATAAAAGTCGAAGTCCAAACAAGAGAGACGAATACTGTTTTTAGAAACACTCGAACCATATTCGCTAAGGCAATTATTGAGATTCCTTTGACAAGAAAAAAGAGAGCACGAGAGTTGAAGCATTCAAAGCTCTCAACATCCGTAGTGTCCCCCACTTGAAGATCTGACACTACATTGAAGAGATTCCTTAACTTAGTTCAAGAATCCAATCATTGGGATACCTTCCAACCAAGAAAGCATCCAGCAGTCACATCTCTGAAAAGAGATTGACTCCGACGGGCTATTGCAAAAACCAGACAAGTTCGGAGAGAACTATAAAACCTCCATTACAGCAAAGGAACAAGTTTTACGAAGGTGCGCCCTTGACTTGGCCGTAGCTGCTGACTAGAAGATTGAAGTATCGGAGGATAGCTTTGTAGTGGCTAGGTCAAAAGCTCACTACCTGCTACAAGAGATAGGCGATTCCTTGTACATCACAAATCTTTTAATGAAATTCTCAGTGATATGACTAAGGAGTGGACGCAGATCTTTAAGATCGAACCACTATAAATCTTGTGTGTTCTTTACTGTTTTATTACTTACTGTTTAATTGTGGTGATTTGGAACCTAGCAACGGCAATTGCTAGAGTATCTATCTGTAAGAAACTCTAAGAACAACCTTGAGCTAAACATTTAGACAAGAACTTAAGTGCAAGATAATCATTAATCTTACACTGCATTTGTGTGTGAGTTGTTTGCTATTCACCACGATGACTCTGATCTGGGACCAACAAGTGGTATCAGAGCGGTAGGTTGAACGACCGATTGCTTCTGAGTTGCTTTAAGACCAGATCTATTTTCTTACCTTGCACTTGTATTTTGTTCTTTTGATGCTTTAGCTCAGGAACTCTAAGCTTGTCGAGATGAATCATACTTTACCAAAGTATACCAAGGAGAAGTTCAATTCATGGCAGTAGATGGCCACTATCCAGCTCCAGAACATACATCCAAAGAATGTGGATGTTCTCACCAAAGGTCCCATAAGGATTATGAAGGTCAACCCCTTCGTCAGTCCAGTAGCTGAAGGTCAACCGAGACCACCGTAGATGATCGAGAAGAAGTTTGATGAATATACAACAGAGAACAAAAAGAGAGCTCAGTTGGAGCACTTAGCAAAGAAGCTGATCCTTGACTCTTTGCCGCCGTTAATGGCAGACAAAGCATTAGACTTTGATACGGCAAAGAAAATGTGGGATTATGTCTGTGTATCTTCCCAGGAGACCGACCATATGAAGCGCAACAAGCTCCAGGTAGCTATTTATAAGTATGAATCTTTCTCTATGCATGCAGGAGAAACTATCCAAGCTATGGAAGAAAGATTCAACACCATTGTCGGAGAGCTCCGGAATCTGGGCAAGACATATGATAATGGAGAGATGAATAACAAGATCATCTCAAAGATCTTTCCACGGGAGGACTGGTTCGTGAAGATGACGAGCCTGAGCGAGTAAGACCTTAGCCAAATGTCCACATATGAGGTATTTGCTCAACTCAAAACTCAGTTCATTATACAACAATCGAAGAAGAACGAGGCAGTTGTGGATCAAGCTTTATTAGCACCCGCTGTAAACTCTGAGGACTTAGCATATTTTGCTAAGAAAGATATTACATAGTGGAAGACAAAGAAGCCCTTCCGTACCCATGAGAGATCGGCTCCTTCTTCTCCAGCAAAGGAGGTAGTTCCACCCTCCAGCTCACAGCCTGAAGATCTGAAGATTAGTGAGCTCGAAGAGCAAATGCGAAAGATTCAGAAACTAATGCTGGAAGCCAAAGCTAAGAAAGAAGCAAAAGAAGCTAAGCTTACTTCATCATCCTCTTGTTCCATAGAGAGAAAGCCAAGGACATGCTTTGAATGTAATTCTCCGGATCATCTTAAACATGAATGTCCAAGGGTAAGTCAGGAAGAAAGAGAGCGTCTCAAACAAAGATTTGAGAGAAGAGCTGTTCGAGCGGTCACCAGAGCATTGCTGACCAGGACCGAAGTGCTAGACATTCCTAATAACGAGGAAAAGTATTACTCCTCGGAGGAAGATGATGAGGAAGCCCTGCTGGTCTTGATGGCCGATATTTTTGAAGATCAATTTGCTGATGCTGATGCTGATGCTGAGCAGAGTGCTGAATCGGCTCTAGCAGTCGATGCGTATGAGGTACAGTCTACTAGCATTTCTAGCTTAGCAATCATGCACGAATCGGAAGAATATTTTCTAGATTCTGAGGATGATTATCTCACAATGCTTTCTATTGAATTTTCAAATATGTATGAGATAAAGAATGCTATCGTTGGAGAGAATATCTCACTAAAACTAAAAGTTACATCTTTGACCGTGGAAATCGAAAGACTAAGGTCTGAAAGTGAGGATTTTTCAAAACACAAAGCAGATTACTCTATGCTTTCTGAAAATTTTCAAATTATTGAAAAAGAGAATCTAGCTTTAAAGAATAAACCTAAAGAGGAATGTATATGTGCCTACACATCCAGCAAGGCAGTTCTTAGTGTCATTGTGAGCCAACAAAGGAAACATTCTGATAAATCATGATTATGCCTTGGTTGTGTTGAAGCAAAATCCTCTAAGGAAACCTTGAGTAAGAATGCTGAATTTTCTAAACAGAGAAAGATTTTATTCGTTTCTACTGACAAAGGCAAAGGAAAGGTAATTGCTGAGTCGTCAACTGCTAAGCAGACAAAATGGTGTAGCAAGCATGCTTCTGTTGGACCTCAGCAGAAAACTCAGAGGATGCCTTCTAGGCATACTAGTGCTAGATCTCAGCAGAGTACACAAAGAGTGCCGGCTAAGCATACATCTACGGGATCTCAGCATAGTACCCAGAAGATGTCTGCTAGATCACATTCAACATTGCCAAGGAGGAATGTTGAGCATTATATTTCTAATGCTAGGATAGCATATCCTTCCTTTACTAAGGGCAAGCAGGTAGCATACCATGCTGTAAGGCCACAATATCCAAATTACACACCACATAGGAGGTCCACCTATGTGAGGCCTGAGTCCAATCAATTTCCATTTCAAAGGACTAGGAAGGCTAAGCACACAACTCCACCTAGATCTAATTATGCAAAGCATGCTTATCCAAAGGTTGAGAAAGATGTGAAGTGTGATATCAAGAAGAAAATTTTAAAAATCACCAAGATGTGGGTTCCAAAAGTGACCATGATCCACGCTAATCCTGCACGACCCGATACTAAGTGGTTACCTAAATCAACTAGTTGATTGTTTTGCAGGAACGGGATCCAAGAGCTAAGACATCAAGTATGACAAATGAATGGATCCTAGATAGTGGCTGTTCAGCGCACATGACGGGGGATGAAGAGTTGTTCTCAGACATTCAAAGAATTTATTGCCCCACAGTCATGTTTGGTGACAAAAGCAAAGGCAAAGTGATTGGGAGAGGATGCATAGAGCGAAATAGACTAAGGATTATCAATGTTGCGTTCGTATCCAATCTCAAACACAACCCGCTAAGCATAAGCCAGCTATGCGAAAATGGGTACCCCGTTTCTTTCGTTAATACTGGTTGTTCAATTGCTGACAATGTTACAGGTGAAGTAAAGCTTAGAGGCATCCGCAAAGGTGGCCTATATATTGTTGATTGGCAAAGTGGCCAACAACATTCTTGTGCTGTAGCATTGAACAGGGAAGAAACCAATTGGCTATGGCATAAGAGGTTGACTCACCTGAATTTCAAGACCATCAACCACGTAGCCAAGCACAAGCTTGTTGAGGGATTGCCTGCTGAGATTTTCCGAAAGGAAGGTGTGTGCAAAGCTTGCCAGCAAAGGAAGCAGACCAAGGCATCTTTCAGATCAAACCCAGAAAAGTCCACTTCAGAAAGAATCCTAGAGCTCTTGCACGAGAATTTATTTGGACCTGTCTTTCCAGCCACTGTAAATATAAAGATTTATACACTTGTGGTTGTTGATGATTTTTCCAGGTATACATGGGTTCGTTTGCTGAGAACCAAAGATGAAATCAAGCTCATCCTTCCAGAGCTGATCCTCAAGGAGTAGAATAGCAAAGAGGTTACCGTTAAGAGGATTAGATCTGATAACGGGACCGAGTTCTGCAATGGGATTTTGATGGATTTTTGCGCCGAAGCAGGTATCGGGCATGAGAAATCCACTGCTAGGACTCCCTAGCAGAAAAGAAGGAACAGGACCTTGAAGGAAGCTATGCGGTCAATGTTAGCCGATTCCAGTCTAAGTGGAAAGTACTGGGGCGAAGCAGTCATGACAGCTTGCTATACACAGAATAGTAGTTCAATCAACAAAAGATTCAATAAGACTCCTTATGAAGCGTACAATGGTCGTAAGCCTTCTATTACTCATCTTTGTGCTTTTCATTCGACATGGTATATTCATAACAATAGGAAGTCGAAACTAAACACTTTTTCGCCTAAGTCTGATGAAGGTGTGTTCTTGGGATATGGACACCCATCTTACAAAGGTTATAAAGTGTTAAACAAGACGACTCAAATTGTGGAAACAACATTGCAATGTTATTTTTGATGAGTCTATCTTAGTGCGTAGAGTTATAAGAGAGAAAGAGAATCGCAATCATGAGGCTAATGATGTCCATGGTTAATCGATCTTGAATTCTTTCGAAAATATGAAGATTGACCCGACTAAGTCTATGAGTGATTGTAATCCAATTCAGACGCACTCAGCAGGTGACCAGACTGCTGACGAGGCCGATGATGCTAATGATCATGCTGAGGCCACCCCACAGATTTATCTTAATGATAATTTGGATATTTTGGGATCCAATGATGGAGAAAACGAAGAAATCCCAGATCCCGCAGGAGACGCCGAAGGAGGTTTAGGCGTTGCTGAAGACGTTGCCAAAGAAGATGCTGAGCATTTGGATGCTGAAGTCCCCACTGCTGAGATTCCAGATGCTGAAGTCCAGAATGATGAAATTCCTATTGCTGAGTTACCAGATGCTAAGGTGCCAGATGCTGAACCCCAGGCAATTGCTGAAGAGAATGTTCTAGCAGAGAACAATTCAGCAGGCAAAGCTAGCAATGCAACCCCAACAACCAGCAATCTAAGACCGAGATGGCTACGAGATCACCCCTAGATGCTGTGCTTGATGATGTCAATGATCCAGTCAGGACGAGACAAGGCAATGCTATGTTAGCATGCTATATTTCCCATGAAGAGCCAACGAAGGTTGAAGAGGCTTTACAATCTCCAGATTGGGTGAATGCTATGCAAGAGGAGCTTGCTGAATTCACGCGCAATCATGTTTGGGATTTGGTGGATAGACCCGAACATCAAAGCGTCATTGGGACAAAATGGGTCTTCAAGAACAAGAAAGATGAATCAGGACATGTCGTCCTAAATAAAGCTCGTCTAGTAGCAAAAGGCTATAGACAATTCGAAGGAATTGATTACGATGAGACGTTTACTCCAATCGCTCGAATGGAAGAAATAAGGTTATTCCTTGCATATGCTGCACATCAGGAGTTCTCTGTGATGCCGATGGACGTGAAGAGTGCCTTTCTGAATGGTGAGCTCAAGTAAGAGGTGTACGTTGAGCAACCACCAGGCTTCGAACAAGGAAACCAAGTTTATAGGCTAAGGAAAGCCTTATATGGTTTGAAGCAAGCACCGAGGGCATGGTATGGAACATTGTCAGAGTTCTTGCTAGACAATGGTTTCAAGAAAGGGAAAATCAATCAGACTCTCTTTCGCATGAAGGATGAAGGAAGTATCTTACTTGTGCAGATATATGTCGATGACATTATCTTTGGCTCTAAGAATCAACGCTTATGTGATATGTTTTCAGAGCTGATGCAAAGTAACATCGAAATGAGTATGATGGGAAATATGTCCTACTTTCTCGGACTGCAAGTCCAGCAATCAAGTGATGGAATCTTCATTCACTAGAGGAAGTACACTCGCGATCTGATTGCTAAGTATTGTCCAGAGAAGACAAAATGCTTAAGGATTCCAATAAGCACAAGCTCCCAGATAAGCCTCGATGAAGGAGGAGAACCTGTGAATCCTACATTATATAGAGGTATCATCGGATCTTTGATTTACTTAACAGCTAGCAGACCAGATATTTCTTATTATGTCGGTGTAAGCACGAGATATCAAGCAAATCCGAAGAAGTTACATTTGGATATTGCTAAGAGGATTATCTGATACCTAAAGTGTACCGAGGGTCTAGGAATTTGATACCCAAGGCATGATGGAATAGCACTCAGTGGATATTCCGATTCAGACTTCGGGGGATGCAAGATTGATCGGAAGAGCACTAGCGGGACTTGCCAATTCCTTGGACATAAGCTGATTAGTTAGTTTAGCAAGAGCAACATTCAATGGCTACATCTACTACGGAAGCTGAATACGTAGCAGCCGCTAGTTGTTGTGCTCAAGTCTTGTGGATTCGGCAGCAATTGCAAGATTATGACATTCCAACTGAATGTGTGCCGATCTACTGTGACAACAATAGTTCTATGTGCATAATGAAGAACCCCGTTCATAGTTCAAGGACGAAGCATATTGATATATGAAACCATTTTATTCGAGATCATCAGGAGAAGAAGGATATTGATGTTCAATACATATGCACTGAAGATCAGCTAGCAGATATCTTCACGAAGCCGCTTGTTGAGGCTAGATTTAAGGAGTTATGTCTGAAATTATGCCTCATGGAGCTAGACGATGCTATGGATGAATGAGTTTATGTTCTCATTCTTTCTTAGACTTCTGAAGATAGGAGAAAAACGTATCCCAACTTACATTTTTGAATTGCTGAAGTTTTGTTACTGAGATATGTTGCTGAGCCGAGGAATGCTGAGCCCAAGCTCTCAGAGTTCATATGGTTGCTAAAGATTCCCAAGGCTAGCACATTGTTGAGTCCTAGCTCTCAGCAGTCTCCGGAAGTCAAAGCGGGAAGTATTTTTGAATTTGAAATGATGTGTCCGACACGGTGCATTTAATACGTGCAACTGGCTGCGTCAAACCAGGAAGCGACACGTCAACCGCACTCGAGTTCATAGGGGCATGGGCTACCATACGAAAGGTCTCGCCAATCCTAAACCATCGATTGAATTTGAAAAGGTGTTTCCCCATCCATTGGATCATTACTCAGAAGGTATAAACATCTCACTTTGTTCAACATTCAAACCTTCTACACTCTGAGTATCTGAATCCCTAGAATTTCTAAGTCTTCCAATCACTCTCAAATTCTCCCAACTTAGAAAATCTTTCAATATGTCTGCTAATCCTGAATCTCCTCAACAATGTGAATCTCATACACACACCGATACATCCGATTCCTCTACGGAATCTGGATTCCCCATACATTCCCTCAATATCGATGTGACTCTCCACGAGCGGTGGGCACCAGAATTGTAACACCCTGCATTTTCCATATCATATTATCTACGCTAAATAATTATTTTAATATGAGTAACAAATGATTAAAGTGCGATTAATATTTATCGATTTAATTATTAAAACTATGTTTAGCCATCTTTTTATTATAGCATGGGCTAGATAAATTAATTTAAGCCCAAATATTATATCATGAGAGATAATGGGCTAAAGAATTTATGTATATAATTATCCACTCATATGTGTTGACCCAATTAGAATAAATAAATAGAGCC